>JARKIC010000639.1:0-223993 GCA_029378375.1 Mycena olivaceomarginata | reverse complement strand
GGGGCTCGTAAGAGCACCTGGCGTCGATTGAGACAAAGAGAAGAACGGTGAGAACGACACCTCCCGGTCCACGACACGTTCGAAGCCCAGTTGTGCGCTCCCTCCCTCTAACAAGATCTTAGGGCAATCGACAACGGACGGATTTCTGGTGCGCCGTTTGGCTGGGTTAAAGCCAGATCCATCTAAGATCCATCTAGGGGACTAGAATCCTCAGACCTTCCCGCTCGGATGTGGACGAAAAGTCCTGTGTGGAACGAGCTTCGCGGCTTTGGATCTGTCGTGGAGGTGGAAGGAACAAAATCCTGCGCTGTCGTAGTGTGATGCGATCTAGCCCAACATCGGCCAAACATTGAAACAATCCTTCTTGAACTCAACCATCGACTCTGGATTCTCCGCATATCTCGATAACAGAATACATCCGTGGATTCACACCCAAAATTTGAACATTTCCGCAACCAGGATATTATTTTGGTGCGCCAAGTACTTAACTTCTCGAACATTTCAACATGCAAATTACTAATTACATTCGACTTTACCCGTTCAAGCGACGAGTTTCGTGGGGTTGACACCGACGGCTGAGGACGTAAATGAGATCGCTGAAATTAAGACGAAGGGGAATGCGCTTACTGATGTATCCGATGATACCTGTTTGTCAAGGGATAGCTCAGATACGATTTAGTACGAGAAATAAAGAGAGTGCTTACCCTCTGGCCAGTCGTCGTGGATCGACTCAATATCAACAATACTGCTGAATCCGTTCTTGTTAGCCGCGACGAAAGACGGGTCCGCGGCGTTCTTCATCCGGTGTTCGTGTTCTGGTTGTAGTTGGTGTACTGACCGATGATGTCTGTAAATCGCTTTGAGCATCAAGGCCAGAAGCCGTATGAAATAATACCCACCAGTCCAGGGATCCGTGAAGAAGAGCTGGCCGATGTGCGAAACTCCGGCCGTTTCCGAAGCGGTGGGGTGAACCAGAATGTTGAGGTGGTTCGCAGAGCCGGTCGTGTATCCGGGAAATAGTCTGGAACTCCGCGATTCCGTTCGAAGCTGATGGAGTTGGGTATTGTGAGCAGGCGGGATTTTTCCGAGAAGCCAAGGGTCTCACCAGTCTCAGTCGCGCCTCGAAGGAATGTGGAACCATATTCCCCGACAGCGTTGGCTGGAAATGCTCATTTGAATCACGTCTAAAAACTAGATGAAAGATCTTACGGCCCCAGAGCTCAACCATCGCCTGAGAATCATGATTATTAAAATTCATACCGCAACAACAGCAAGGAAAACTCACGTTGGAAAGCGGCTTGCAGGTAGTTGTATCCAGAACACCAATGTCCAGGGTGAGTGCAACTCCGCTGTAAATTTGGGTCAGAGACATAGTATACCGTACAATACATCGCATTACGGTTGGCTTTCGGTGACATCGGTGCGAATGGGCTACAGGGAGTAATTAGCTTTCAACAACAAGGTTTTGAGAAGTCTTACAGCGTTGGCAATGTAATCCTCTGTAGGTAGTTTTTAAGGAAGGAATTACTTTGAGAAGCCCTACGCACCCCTGATCGTCTCAGGCGCAAGAACGCAAGTGAGCTAGGGAAAAGACATTTGAGTCTGATGTTCGCGACAGCGTTCAAAACTGGCTGCACATACGTTCAACATGTTGGTGTAGAACGTCCGCTTAGCGAGGCCGCGCGCTTCCCTGCGTTCCATGTTGTAGCGGGCCACCTCGGCCGAGCAGTCTCGGGGGCGGGGGCAGTAGGTACGGCTAAAATAAAACATGTCGGTGAGATAAACTTAGACCGAGCAAATTAAACCGAACCTGCAGCAATGCCGCAGAGGACAGCGAGGGACACAAAGGAGGTGAAGCGCATCTTGGTCGGGTGGATGAACTGAGAACTGTTTGCGAGTTGCTCGAGGACTGAGGAGAGTCGAAACTATGGAGGCCATTTATATGCGGAGCTATATGTAGATTATGTTCCATGTTGAGTTCGATCCGACCGCAAGGCGACCTGAACGGAAAAGACCGGACGCCATAATTATAATCGCGTTAGCGCCGGGACTTGAGTGCCTCGGCGAGGCGAGGTCTCCCAATCCTCACGACCGAAACATTCAGAAGGCCCAGCGAACGTAAATTATCCTTCCGTATTGCGAACCTGAGCATGGGAAACGGGTAGGTAACTGTACGAGCGTGTAGACTTGCATACTTTTTCGATCTTCAAGCGTGTGCTCGATCTTCGGAGGGGGAAATGGAACAACAGAGGCCAGCGGCAGCCGTCCAGAACGCCCGCCTAGTCCAAAAGAGGTTGACTGATTACCGTAAGTTTTGCCTTCCGAAAAATTGCCAACGAAATGCGGCAGAATGACGGTCGGAGCCCTTAGCACACTGGAAGCAAACACGAGCCTGGGTCACCGGGACTCCATCTACGCGGCACGTACCCAATTGGTTCGAAATTGCCTCAGTATGTTCGGCACGACGTTATGGGAGTCGGCGGCCCGTTTTCGGGCAACTGGACTCTTCTCTTCTGCATGCGTCCCCATAGATTCCCTTCGAGCCTAGATAATTCGTATCAGATAAATCTGTTGGTGTTGGTAAGTAGTTCAACTCTAGATGCGCCTGGAGAGGCCTGAATTCGACCTTGATTTACGGAACTGAGTCGCGCTGCCCTGAAAACACGCGAAAAGGTACAGTCCTCAGCCGCTCCCCCGAACACGAAGTAGCTCTTTCCGAGGGGAATGAGGATATCGATATGATATTCACCAGGGCAAAGAATTCGGGATAGAAAGCCTCAATGTTGGCGGAGAAGAAGTGGAAACGAGGCAATGATACCCTCCCAGATGAACACCATGGGCAACGGCGACTTGAGAGTCTATGAACGCAGGTAAGTAGTGAGCACTTGGGGCCGCTGTGAAGGCCGGGTCGGGTCTGCAAAGACCGGAAAAAGAACGCCCGAATGTGGAAGAAGACGAAAATGCCTTGGCGCAAAGAGGTCGATACGGTATATGTATATCAATCTGCGACGTCAAGAGCTGTAGCGTTCGGGTAATTGGGTGAGACCAAAAGAGGCAGCTTATCGTGAGTGAGAACTCTATGTGGATGAGGCGTTGTGAGTTGCCGTTTGAGTACGCTGTCAGGTGTAATGATGCGATTTGTGATGGCTGATTATCGACAACCTGAGCCTCTCCATGACTCTGAGTTCAAATTCATCCCTTTGCAGTACATGCGAAATTCGTTTGAATTTTGTGAGTTTTACTAGTAGGCTTTTCCGAAGAAGACAATCGAAGAGGAGACAAAAATTCTAAGACCACATCAGGACAGCCGCGAAAGCGCCTGCTTCGCCGCCTTCTTCGTGCTCCCCTCGCCCCACCCAAAGAATTCCCCAATAAACAAGAGCCTCCACCGGACAGTTCGCTCACATATCCCTTAATCCGTCTTCGCCACGTCTCGCCCATTTTTTCGGTCCGCCATCCGCCTGTCTGAATTTGGAACCTGCACATGCGTTCCATAATACCGACCGCTGACCGTCTCACTCATCCTCTCGTTAACTAATGTTCCGGAGGCACAGCGACGATTAAAATGCTCTCCCGCCATTGGGCGGCGTCTCCGAAGTTTGAGGGTCTTTGCGCCAGCGCATTTTCGTCTCCTTCCATATTCGGGCTTTCTTTCTCTGGCCTTTCGCAGAACCTGCTTTTGCGGCGACACCGAGTGCTTACTGCTTCACTGCGTTTATCGACTCTCAAGTCGCCGTTGCGCGCCGTGTTCATCTGGGAGAGGATATCATTGCCTCGTTTCCACTTATCCGCCGACATTGAGGCTTTCTATCCCGAATTCTTTGCCCTGGTGAAGTTTTGTTCCTCATTCCCCCCGGAGAGCTATTTGTGTTCTGCGGAGCAGCTGAGGACTGTACCTTTCGCCTATGTTTAGGGCAGCGCGACTCGGTTCCGTAAATCAAGGTCGAGTTCAGACCTCTCCAGCGCATCTAGAGTTAAGCCAACTACCAAAACCCGCAGATTTATCTGATACGAATTATCTAGGCTCGAAGGGAATCTATGGGGACGCGTGCAGGAGATAAGAGTCCAGCTGCCCGAAATGGGCTGCCCACTCCCATGGAACATACTTGAGGCAATTTCGAACCAATTGGGTGCGTGCCGCGTCCTCGGGTAATAGACGGAGTCCCGGTGACCTAGGCTCGTGTTGCTTTCAATAGCTTCCAATGTGCTACGGGCTCCGAGCGTCATTCCATTTCGTTGGCAATTTTTCGGAAGGCAAAACTTACGGTAATCAGTCACTTCTTTTGGACTAGGCGGCGTTCTGGACGGCTGCCGCTGGCTACTGTTGTTCCATTTCCCCCCCCCGGAAGATCGAGCACCACGCTTGAAGATCGAAAAGGTATGCAAATCTACACCCTCGTACCAGTTACCCCGTTCCCATGCTCATGTTCAGCGATACGGAAGGATAATTTGTGGTTCTCTGAGCCTTCTAAATGTTTCATTCGTAAGGATTAATATTTGGGAGACCTCGCCTCGCCGAACGCTCAGGTCCCGGCGCCATCGCGATTATAATTATTGCGTCCGGTCTTTTTCCGTTCAAATTGCGGGTTGCGGTCGGATCGTGTCGACATTCCAACATAGTGTTAGAACCTAGATACACTGTATAAGACAATACTCTCAAATGCACCGTGAAGGAGACAAGTCCTTATTACCTAGATACACTGTATAAGACAATACTAAGGTAATAGTGAGCTAGCTGAACGTGTAACTAAGCGTGGAACGCGTACCTCTCAAATGCACCGTGAAGGAGACAAGTGAGAGGCGCGACGCGCTGTGTCAACTACCTATAAACAGTTCGTGATCCGATCATTCTCGAGCCGCTCCAAGTACCTCCGCATCTCCAGCAGACGAACGCTCAAGGCTGGAACCAACACACCCCCTCAGCCTAAGCTGCGGGAGGCTGCAGAACACACCCCCTCACGCTCGCTGTACACCCCCTCAAGACAGACCAAGGCTAGCGCGGTGACGGAGGAAGGCTGGCGAGGGGAGGGCTTTCGTGAGGGCATCGGCGACGTTATCGGAGGGTCGAGACATGAGGTAAGAATATCTTCTTCTTCTCGACGCAGTCCCCGAATATGATGATAGCGATTGTCTATATGTTTTGCCCTCGCATGGAACGCCGGGTTGCAGGCGAGGATGTGAGCGCCGTTGTTATCGCCGAGGAGGGGAAGTAGGGTGATCCACAGGGACGGTGAGGCCACGTAGTAACATTCGTAGCCAGCAAGCCTCTTTCGCGGCCTCTTTCGCGGCGATGTACTCCGCTTCCGTGGAAGAAACTGTCACCACCTTTTGCCTCCGTGATGCCCATGAGATCTGCACCTGACCCGAGCGAGAAGGTATAACCCATTACAGATTTTCGCTTCGCCAGGTCGTTCGCAAAGTCGGAGTCACTGTAGCCCTTCAATGTGATGTCGACAATGCCGCCCAAAACCAGGCCGAGCGTGCGAGTCCCCTTGAGGTAGCGGAGAACACGAACCGCGGCGCGCCAATGATCAAAATGTAGCAGTCAGGAAAACCGCAAGATGGCCGACGGCGTATGCGATGTCTGGACGGGTTGCCAATGGCGACGTACATCATGCTGATACCAGGGATCGATAGGGTGTTTGAGCAAGGCGGTCGACATCGAGTTGGGATAGGACGGGAGTGTCGGCGGAACGGGCGATGTAGGCGTAGGCCGGATTCCTAGGGCGTCGCAACGGCATGGGCATCAGTCTGGTGAAACTGTGAGACAAGGCGATCAATGAGTGGCGGTCTGGGACAGTGTAATCGTGCGTCGTTCGGGGTTGCGTACGATCCCGATGCCCAAGCAGAATTGAATGTCCCCTAGGTCGGAGATGTCCCATTTTGAGCGGAGCTCTTTTGAAAACTCGTTAGCAGCC
This sequence comes from Mycena olivaceomarginata, assembly GCA_029378375.1. NCBI lineage: Eukaryota > Fungi > Basidiomycota > Agaricomycetes > Agaricales > Mycenaceae > Mycena > Mycena olivaceomarginata. Next base: position 218,075 of record JARKIC010000639.1, on the reverse strand, counting down.
CGCGTAGACGCCCGCAGCCACCATGTCGTCAACGTGGATCGCGACGAGGTTGGTAACCCCATCCTCGACTCGCACGTAGACGCACCATTCGCACAGCAAACGTCGGGAACCCCCACGCCACCATCGACTCATGCATCTCCCTGTTCCCATCTGCCCCGCCTGCTTCAAACCATATAGGCTCTTCACAGCTTCCACACCCACGACTCCTTCCCCTTCTCTTCGAAATGTTTCGGTTTGTCGGGCGTATTGGACCTCGTCATGGGTAGCGGTGCGTTTAGGAAAGCTGTTTTGATGTCGACCTTGCTGAATGTCCCAGCCGCGCGACGCGGCAAACGTGGAGTACTGCTCGGAACGACTCGAGACGGGCGGTGGGTGACGTGGTACCGTGTAGTCGCGGCCGTAGACCTGTCGGCAACCGACGACGCAATAGCGCACCTTGTGGCGTACGACCTCTCCGCCCATGTCCCGTTACGGTGGTACACTGGCTTGAGGTCGAGAATGGTCTTGCCAGGCGGGACGTCCGACTGGGGAGTGAGAACGTACACCCCCTTGTCGCGGAGCGCATTGAGTTCCTCGTGAGTTCCAACGACCCAGCGGTCAGCGTCGGGTGCAGCCATAGCCTCGGTGTAGTTGCGCGGGTCATCGGGGTATTCGACGTCGATGGGATTCTCGCTGAGGTAAGCGTTCAGCTGAGTGAACATCGCGGTCTCCTCACCATCGTCATCCTCGGGAGTGGATGAGACCGTGGCTGTCCAGTCGTCCAGTATGCCCCGCTCGCCACAATCCTCAGGTGCCTCGAACTCGGCGGCCAGCGCGTCAGGTCAACCGGAGCGCAACGCGGACGATCAGAGCGGCGAAGATGAGGCACGGAGGTATCGGGCGCGGGAAGGGGAGCAGGAGGAGGAGCTGGGACTGTGGGGACGTCAGGGAGGGGAGGGTCGGACGTGGTGAGAGGAGGATCATTGGAGGACTGGTCATCGGGTACGGAGACGTCGCCAGGAAGGGGAAGATTAGAGGGACGAGCTGCCAGCAAGTCCTTCTTCAGCTTGACCCGAACTGTGTCGTTGGATTCAATAAAGCAAACATCGATAGAGTTAAAAAACTTTTCCCGTAGACCGCTGCCAACAACGGTACGCCTTCGCCTGCGGAGCATACCCGATGAGGACGCACTCAATGGAACGGGCATTGAGCTTCGGGTTGTGGCCACGGACAAGGACGAATGCCCGGCACCCGATCTCACGCAAGTGAGTAATATTTGGCTTAACACCCTCCATCGCCTCGAATGGTGTCCGCCCACCCTGTGACTTAGACGGACAGCGAGCGTGCAAGTATGCAGCCGTCACGACGAACTCGTCCCACAGATAAAGCGGCGCGTCACATGAGAGCATCATGGCACGCGCTTTGTTGACGATGGTGAGATGGAAACGCTCGACCTTGCCATTCTGAGCCGATGTCTCAGGCGATGTGTAACGGATAGCGATCCCCCAAGCGGCGCAGAAAGCAGAGAATTTGTGTGATTTGAGTTCGCCATTGTCGATGTTATAGGCCTTCGCCCGCTTGCCCGTGCGCGTTTCGATGGCCAGCTGCCAAGCCATGAGAGCGTCGAGAGCGCACAACTTGTCCGCGATGGGGATGCAGTAACCAGACGTCGTCGCATCATCTACGATGTCCAAGATGTAATTATTCCCGCTCCGGGATCGAGTATCGAACACCCCGCATAAATCCACAAACACCAGTTCCAGCGCCTCTTTGGACTTGTCCCCCCTCACGTAGTTTAGGAATCGCAGCGGCGACCTGTTTACCGCGAAAACAAGCGTCACAAGGGGTCGCTTTGGAGGAGGGGTCTAAGTCCATACCATCAACCAATTGGTGCTGGAAGAGGTCCGCGACGGCTTGGTGATGCGCATGGCCGAGACGGTGATGAAGGCGGTCGATGGAAACGGTGGAAGCAGCGACGGGAGGACCGAAATTGGGGTTCGGAGACGGGGAACAGTGGAGTTTGTAGAGACTGCGAGTGGGCTGCAACGAGCCGGTGCAGACTACGTTGCCGGGGGTATCCGTGATCCAAGCAGTGGTGGCGTCGAAATGGCACGCGTACGAGTTGTTGCTACAGAGGCGAGAGACGGACATGAGACAAATAGAGGCGTTGGGGACGAAAAGGGTGTGGCGCATGACAAATTTGTCGGTGATAATGGTGCCGGTACCAACAGCGTTGATAGAACTCCCCTGGAAGCCTTTGACGGCGCGAGGCGTGATAGGCGTGAAAGTCGCAAAGTCCTCGCGGCAAGGCGAGATGTCCACATTGGCCCCCGTGTCTGCGTAGAGCTCGTAGTCGCCGGAAGAGGCCTCGCTGGCGGTGAATGCGCCCAATCGAGCGAGACTTGGAGATCGTCCTTGGCGTGGAACGTCTCAAGATCATATGTGGTGTCCGTGACATTGTCCGTGCAGAGGGCAGTGTAGTCGTTGATATGAGCGAACTGAGCGGTCGGGGGAGCCTGAGCAGGATCGGGCGCAGGAGGCGCAAGACGGTAGTCGGTGCCTTCGATGGTGACACACGCATAGCCGTCCTTATCACGACCGACCTTCATACGCCCCCCGCCCGCTCTACCGCCATCCGCACGCTTCTTCGACATGGCCTCATCCACCGACTTCCCCGCCATCCCCCCCCCAGGAGCGACACAGTACGGAAAACTGTGGCCCCCGGGCGACTTGCACGATGGGTTATTGCAGTGCTCGCGCTCCTTCGGTTTCCTGGTATTTGGCTTCGTACTCGTGGCGGCGAGCACGGTGAGCGAGGAGGACTTGGGCATCTGCTGCTTTGCACCAAGGCGGGCCGTGATGTAGGCGGGATCGAGATCAGGAACAGCAAGTAGAGAGTCGACGAACGCGGGGAACGGAGCCAGGGCATGGAGAAGGAGTACGGTGTGGATGCCTTTTGGCAGTGGGCGCCTCGCCGGCCCAAACGGCCTTGTTCAGTTCCGAAATCCTGTTGAGGGTGGCGGCCCACGAATCAGGATCGTCCGCAAATTGGATTCCCATCGCCGTGCGGAGTTTGTTGACTTGGTCGAGGGGACCCCGCTTCGTGTGACGAGAACGGATGGTGGCCCACATATCCGCGGCGGACGTGCACGTCTCGACGTAGGTGTGCTCGGACGAGACGCAAGTGAGGGAGAGGAACGAACAGATGGCAACGTCGTTGTCCTGCCAGATGCGATGCGCACGGGGGTACATCTCAAAAGACGGACACAACTCGCTCGGGTCCAGCCAGCGCGTAGCACCAGACTGGAGGCCGATGGTCGCATACACCTTCTTCGCCCACGGACGGTAATTCCCCTTCTCCAACGCCAGCTTGTCCTCCTCCTTCCAAGTACCCGGATTGAGGTTAAATGGCTTGAGGAGAGGGCCGTGATCCGCCACGTAACCGGACGCGGACTCGCGGAGGTCGGTGTGGCGGTGGTGATGGCGTGGTGGTGGGGCGTAAGCAGCAGGAACGTCAGGCTGGGAGTCCTCCGAGTCCGACAAATACGAGTGGTCGATGTAGCCAATATTGGCGTCGCGATCCTGGACGAAAGGGGAGTACGCGGGTGACGAATATTACGGACGACAGTAGGTTGGGTGGGCGTAGCCAGCGGCGGCGCAGGTATCAGCGGTCGAAAGCTGAGGAGCGCCCCAGGGGTTCGACGGACGGAACGGGTTGTTGAAAGACCAAGAGGAAGGTAACGCGGAAGCCATATTGGATGTCGCGATGAACAAATGTCAAGATGTCGTGGCGCGCAGCGTGGGCTCGTAACGAAGGGTATCGACTGGAGTCCAAACGGCGAGGTCGAGGAGTATCGAAGTGGACCAGGTACAGTGCTCGTTGTGTGAAGACAGCGAGCTAAATGCCCATAACCTGTTAGAACCTAGATACACTGTATAAGACAATACTCTCAAATGCACCGTGAAGGAGACAAGTCTTATTACCTAGATACACTGTATAAGACAATACTAAGGTAATAGTGAGCTAGCTGAACGTGTAACTAAGCGTGGAACGCGTACCTCTCAAATGCACCGTGAAGGAGACAAGTGAGAGGCGCGACGCGCTGTGTCAACTACCTATAAACAGTTCGTGATCCGATCATTCTCGAGCCGCTCCGAGTACCTCCGCATCTCCAGCAGACGAACGCTCAAGGCTGGAACCAACACATAGTACTCACCTCAATACTTCCAACTCTCTTCAGTCCTCGAGCAACTCTCAAATAGTTCTCTGTTCATCCACTCAACCAAGATGCGCTTCACCTCCTTTGTGTCCCTCGCTGTCCTATGCGGCATTGTCGCAGGTTTGGTATCATTTGCTCGGTGTCTAAGTTTATCTCACCGACATGATTTATTTTAGCCGTACCTACTGCCCCCGCCCCCCGAGACCACTCGACCGAGGTGGCTCGGGAGTGCGAGGTAAGTTTTACGCTTCACCTCTCTCCTCACTCCCTCTTCGCACTGTGTGCTTACACAACTTACGACTATCTAGGAATGCGGGGGATAGTCTCTCGGAGACAGACACTTCAACATGAATTGATCTCGTACCTCGATATGTTCAAGTCTGTTAGTAAATTTGAGAACATTTGAATCGGCAACCAAGTCCTTCTGAGTGCTTTACTTAAATCGGCACAAAGTATCAACAGTTGTGCCGTAGTTGGAGGTTCAAGGCAACCTGGCGGTGCATACTATGTAACAAGCGCCTACCACTTCGCGCTTAAAACTAGATTATGCCAGTAACACAAACCCCGATTACGGACTCTGGCGCCGTCTATGCACAGACTGTCTGAATCAGACGTCGAAGATGCATGGGGTCGGGTGGGCCATCGGACGTGAATGATGATGCCCACGTCGCGTCGCCGATTTCAGTCCCGTTCTTGCGCTTCTAATGGGAGATTGTCGAAAGGCTGCGGGTGGAAGAGCGGATAACCGTGGCCTCGCGAGGAGCGGGCGGCTGTAGAAGCGGCTGTCGGACATGGGGGAAGCAGTGTGGAGCTGAGTGCACAGTCGACATATATATATACAAATCTGTGGCGTCAAGAGCTGTAGCGTTTGGGTAATTGGGGCGAGACACAAGAGGCAGCTTGTCTGCATCGTGGAGAGGGCAGTGAGAAGTCTATGTGGATGAGGCGTTGTGGGTTGCCGTTTTCAAGTTGAGGGTGCAGCTGAACGTTAACGTCGGAAACAGCATTAGACGGAGACCCCAGGTATTTCGGACGTGAGAATGTACATAAGAAGTCGGAGAGAGGGCGGCAAAGAGGCAGATCGAGGGTGCGAGTTTTGTCTGTGTTGAGATCTAGAGCCGATACATGAAAGCGGTTTGACCGAGAGTTTCCGATACAAGCCACGAGGGGTGGCTCCTAGTTCCAGGCGCAGCAGTGGAGTATTATCCGATAGCAAGATATTCATTGAATTATTCATCAGGGGTTAACTCGAGGATTGCTGCAGTGTAGGTACGTAGAGCGGGACTTGATCAAGAGCAAGCCTGGCAAGGATGGATTGTGAGTTGAGTGCTGCATAATCGACTTGAGAATAGCTTTGGGAGCCTCCTCAAGGTCAGATTTGTGAACTGAAAAATCGCAGAGGTGGTTGGAAGCAAGGAAAGGCACCACGTGGTGAGACGCGTGCATGAAACTGTCAATTTGAATACACGTAAATACCGCGTGGCGCATCTTCCCGGCTTTCCTTCTGCCTTCTCGGTGCACTGAAATATTCAGACAATTTTCTTTCGTCGTCTCTGTCGTACTTGGTGCTATCCATTTTTAGGGAGCCGAGGAGTGACTCACGTGACTGCTTGACATGAGCGGTTTCAGCGCCGTGAACACACTGCCCTTCAAAAGTCTTGCTTTCTTACACCCATTGAACTCGCTCTGTTGGGACACCAATGGTTCTCTTGTTGAATGAAACACCTGCGTCCGATGACCTGGAGCTTCAAAGTGTCTCTGAAAGTTATTCTGGACTGAAACTTGAAGAGCTCCTTGACGAGATGCAAGTCCTGCCTTTCATTCAGGACGACCCTTGCGGAGAGTTCGGTGGGGTGCAAGGCCGCATAAGAGACCCCACCATAGGCAAGTCAAGTTCTCGAATAGCTTCCTCGCTCGAATCTCATGCGCAGTACCCAGTCAATGGCGTCGCCGTCGAATGCTGGAAGGTCCTCCGAACTTCTCAGACGCCGAAAAACATCGGGCCACAGGACCTCAGTCTCTTTCCTGGCATGCCCATTGACATCCTACTCGAGGTCGGTTGCAATTCTCGCCCGGACACGCCACACCGAGTCTCATCATGGTGCTGTAGGTCCTCGGCCACCTGCACCCCATCGACCTCCGGCACGTCGCGCGCGTGAACAATGCCTTCCGTGCCCTGCTCCACTCCTCCAGCCCCGAGGGTCCTGTGGCGTGCCGCCTTTGTTGGGCGCGCGCCCCTTCCCCCGTGCCCGCCCGGGATCTCTGGCCGCCGGTGGGCGAAGCTGCTCTTTGGCCCCCGGGAGTGTGATGTACGTTTTAAACCCCTCCCTCTCTCCCTCTCTCCGCAGTGCAGTGCTCATACTTACGACTCGGGCACATGTAGGAATGCGGGGCCGGCGACACGAACCCAGATTACAGGTTGTGGCGCCGTCTATGCACAGACTGTCTGAATTCCAAGTGGGTCGCATTGCCTCTCCTCTACTTAATTGAATCTCGATTCTAATGCTATGCATCTTGGGCAGGCTCACGACCGGCGTCCCCCCGTACCCGTCCTCGCACGAAATACATGACCTCGTGGTGAAGACCTTCCGGGAAGGTGTGCCCCCTCTCCCTTCTCTCCAACTGTCTCTTTCGCTGAAAGTACGTACCAGACGGCCGCCTCTCAAACGCAGACGCCGAGGTGGGGCGCCTCTGGCCCGCGGACGGCGCTGCCGTAGCGCGCGAGTACGCTCGCCTCGCCGACCGCAGGAAGGCTAATGCCGTCGACTCAACCGGCACCGAAGCTGAAACTGATACCCTCGCCGCCGACGAAACTAACCCCGAAACCGACGACGCCCTCGCCGCGTTCATCTCAGCGCGAAAGACGGAGGTGGCGGAAATCACACAGCGCGCGGACGAGGCGGAGTACTGGTCGGACCGGGTGCACGATGCGGGGGTGGATTTGTGGGAGGCGCGGTTGAGGCGGGTTGTCACGAGGTGTGTTCCCTGCTTTCTTTGTTCGTCAAGTTCTTGGTTCTTTCATCGTTCATCGCTTTTTTCGCTTTTTCGTTGTTCGTTGTGCAAGCGTTCTTCGTCATGGAGCCATAACAGCACAGAGACCGCAACGCGGCGGACATGCGCGGTGCTCGTAAGTGTGCGTGGGTCGAGTCTTGCATTGGGCGCGCGCGTCGTGTCGGAGTCGCTCGCGAGTGCGCACGCGGCGTCGCCGGGTGCTGGCCGCGTGTGCATGGTGGATGCGTAGAGCAGCGCATACGTTGTGCTCGGCCTGCGAATAGCAAGAGCACCGTTGACTGGTGATTGGATTGGGTGCAGCGAGTCGGCCTAGGTCGTGCTGGTGTCGCGGTTGTGAGCAAGCTTGTGCGCAGCAGGCGACATCGGGACCGTGTGCGAGTCGGCTGGCGTCTGGACGGCGTGTCCCTTCCCTTTTTCATTCATCATTCTTCCTATTTGTGAACGCAGAAAAGCACGGAGCTGACGCCTCCCCCTCCCACTGCAGCGCCCGCAAACGCCTCATAGAAGAGGGGCACGACGCGCGCGACGCGCACAGCACCGACTTAGACCAACTAACCCAACTGGAGAACTTCCCGCGCCTCACCTCCCGGCGCTGGCACAAAGCGCGCCCGTACGTCCTCCCCCTTGTTGCCGCCTCGCGCACCAGCCGCCTCGAATACGAGCGCGCCTTGCTAATCGTCAACCGCACCGCCGCAGTCGCCAAGGCGGCGTTGGAGGTGCTGCGCACGGCGCCGCCCACGAGCTGGGCGTACGCGCCACCGGTGTATGTTATTGAGGCGATACCGGAGCTGCAGGCGCTCGTGCAAGATGCGGGGGACGCGGAGTTGGCGGAGGACAATGCAAGGTTGGCGGAGGCGCTGCTGGGGCTCCCGGCGTTCGTGCAGGCGTGGCGTGCGGAGAAGCGCGCGCTGCTCGCGTCGCTCCTCCCCGAGGCCGACCCCGAGCCCGAGTCCGTCACGGGCGCATGCTCATCCGCTACCACCAGTGCATCAGATTTAAAGGTAGATGTGGTAGAAAGGGTAGACCGCGCGACGAGCGTGTACACCTGCCTCGGCTCCTGGGTCGGCGGCATGTCCGTCACTTCGGGACGGGCACTCATCGGCTGGACGGACGCGGGCGCGCACCTGCGTTGCCGCAGCCTCAAGAGCTTCTGGGACCGCCGGCCGCATTACGCGCCGGAGGGCGCGGCGGCGGCGGAGGCGCTGGTGCGCCTGGTGGGGCTCGATCCAGAGCGGGCGAGTGCGGCGGAGATGGATGCGGTGTGTGGGGGGGAGGTGCCCGGCTGGGGCGGGGGCGGCAGGGCCGGGGGTGCGGGTGCGGGAATGGGGAAGGCGGACCCGGACAAGCGCTTCTTGTGCCTGCTGTGCCCGGTGGATGTGTATCGGAGGGTGCACGGGCGGCGTGCGATGCGGTGGCGCGAGTGTGTGAGTTGCTTTGCCTCCTCGTTCGAGAAACAGATGATGCTGACGCACGCCGACGACGACAGGTCCAGCACACGATCGAGCGCACGCGCATGAGCGGCGGGGACGCCGCACACCGTGGCGTAGCGCCCGCGTGGGCCCTACTGACGGACGCGGCGGCGGAGGATCTGCGCCGGCGGGAGGCGCCGGACCCGGTCTTCGAGGCCGCGGCGTGGATGTGCACCCTGTGCACCGAGCACTACGATGGGCGCAAGACGCGCGCGGCGGTCGTGGAGCATGTGCGGGTCCAGTGCGTGTTTACCTTTTCTCTTCTTCTCCTTCGCTTCCTTCCCCGACCTCACGTCCGTACTATGCTGACCCCGCTTCACTCTAGGCACCAGATCCAAGAGCCCCTCGAGGGCACACACGTCATGTTCTTCGCGGGCTCGGAGCGCAAGCCGCGCGTGCCCGCGCTCCTGTCGCAGGAGACCCACGCCCTGGAGCTCCGGTGCAACCTGTGCGCGCAGGGGAAGCTGCGCTCTTTGCGGGACATTAAACGGCATGTTGCTGACAAGTACGTCCCCATCCCCATCCCTTCGTGGTCTCCGAGTCCGAACCGACGCTCATTTCTCCATGGTCGCAGACATAACGTGCGGGTACCGAGCGAGGCCGATTGGACGCGGGTGGAGCTGATATTGCGGACGACACCGATGCCCGGGGGGGATACTGACGCTGACGCAGACTCGAATTCGGGCACCACGGGTGCATAATATTGACTCGTGGAGAAGCAAAGAGCGTCTGGACGCCCTTGCGCATGTAGCACCCCGTGTTTTGCTATCTAGTGCTGCAATATACTGACAACCACTTGCGTGCAATCGCAGTCGCGGCTACATATTGCTGGAGTCGGTGGCCGCGTTAGGATCCGCCCACCCAACCTATCGCTCCCGTCTTCGCCACGTCTCGTCCATTTTTTAGTCCCCAATTCGGTCCGTCATCCGCCTGTCTGAATTTGGATCCCCCGAGACATACACATGCGTTCCATCATATCGACCGCTGACCGTCTCACTCATCCTCTCGTTAACTAATGTTCCGGAGGCACAGCGACGATTAAAATGTTCTCCTTCCGCCATTGGGCGGCGTCTCCGAAGTTTGAGGGTTTTTGCGCCAACGCATTTTTGTCTCCTTCCGTATTCGGGCTTTCTTTCTCTGGCCTTTGCAGACCCGGCTTTTGCGGCGGCACTGAGTGCTTACTGCTTAACTGCGTTCATCGACTCTCAAGTCGCCGTTGCTCACCGCGTTCATCTGGGAGGGGGTATCATTGCCTCATTTCCACTTGTCCTCCGACATTGAGTTTTTCCATCCCGAATTCTTCGTCCTGGTGAAGATTATTTCCTCATTCCCCTTGGAGAGAGCTATTTTGTGCTCGGCGGAGCAGCTGAGGACTGTACCTTTTCGTGTGTTTTCAGGGCAGCGCGACTCAGTTCCGTAAATCAAGGTCGAGTTCAGGCCTCTCCAGGCGCATCTAGAGTTAAGCCAACTACCAACATCCGCAGATTTATCTGATACGAACTATCCAGGCTCGAAGGGATCTATGAGGGCGCACGCAGGAGAGAAGAGTCCAGTTGCCCAAAATGGGTTGCCGACTCCCATGGTGTCGTGCCGAACATGCTTCAGGCAATTTCGAACCAATTGGGTACGTGCCGCGTAGATGGAGTCCCGGTGACCCAGGCTCGTGTTGCTTCCAATGTGCTAACGGGCTCCGAGCGTCATTCCGTTGCATTTCGTTGGCAATTTTTCGGAAGGCAAAAGTTACGGTACATTCAATCTCTTCTTCTGGACTAGGTGGCATTCTGGACGGCTGCCGCCTGCTGCCGCTGGCCACTGTTGTTCCATTTCCCCCTCCGGAAGATCGAGCACACGCTTGAAGATCGAAAAGGTATGCAAGTCTACACGCTCGTACCAGTTACCCCGTTCCCATGCTCATGTTCAGCAATACGGAAGGATAATTTACGGTTCGCTGAGCCTTCTGAATGTTTCAGTCGTGAGGATTGGGAGACCTCGCCTCGCCGAGGCGCCCAAGTCCCGGCGCCAACGCGATTATAATTACTGCGTCCGGTCTTTTTCCGTTCAAGTTGCGGGTTACGGTCGGATCGATGTGAACAATGGTACATAATCCACATATAACTTCGCTTATAAAAGGCCTCCATAGTTTCGACTCTCTTCAGTCCTCGAGCAACTCGCAAAAAGTTCTCAGTTCATCCACCCGGCCAAGATGCGCTTCACCTCCTTTGTGTCCCTCGCTGTCCTCTGCGGCATTGTCGCAGGTTCGGTTAATTTGCTCGGTGCCAAGATTTATTTCACCGACATGATTTATTTTAGCCGTACCTACTGCCCCCGCCCCCCGAGACTGCTCGGCCGAGGTGGCCCGCTACAACATGGAACGCAGGGAAGCGCGCGGCCTCGCTAAGCGGACGTTCTACACCAACATGTTGAACGTATGTGCAGCCAGTTTTGAATGCTGTCGCGAACATCAGACTCAACTGTCTTTTCCCTAGCTCACTTGCGTTCTTGCGCCTGAGACGATCAGGGGTGCGTAGGGCTTCTCAAAGTAATTCCTGGTCCTTACAAACTACCTACAGAGGATTACGTTGCCAACGCTGTAAGATTTCTCAAAACTTATTGTTGAAAACTAATCAATCTCCATGTAGCCTATCCGCACCGACGTCACTGAAAGCCAACCGTAATGCGATCTATTGTACGGTATACTATGTCTCTGACCCAAATTTACAGCGGAGTTGCACTCACACTGGACATTGGTGTTCTGGATACAACTACCTGCAAGCCGCTTTCCAACGTGAGTTTTCCTTGCTGTTGTTGCGGTATGAATTTTAATAATCATGATTCTCAGGCGATGGTTGAGCTCTGGGGCCGTAAGATCTTTCATCTAGTTTTTAGACGTGATTCAAATGAGCATTTCCAGCCAACGCTGTCGGAGAATATGGCTCCACATTCCTCCGAGGCGCGACTAAGACTGGTAAGACCCTTTGGCTCCTCGGAAAATTCCCGCCTGCTCACAACACTCAACTCCATCAGCTACGAACGGAATCGCCGAGTTCCAGACTATTTTCCCGGGATACACGACCGGCTCTGCGAACCACCTCAACATTCTGGTTCACCCCACCGCTTCGGAAACGGCCGGAGTTTCGCACATCGGCCAGCTCTTCTTCACGGATCCCTGGACTGGTGGGTATTATTTCATACGTATTTTGGCCTCGATGCTCAAAGCGATTTGCAGACATCATCGGCCAGTACACCAACTACAACCAGAACACGAACAGCCGGATGAAGAACGCCGCGGACCCGTCTTTCGTCGCGGCCAACAAGAACGGATTCAACAGTATCGTCGATATTGAGTCGATCCACGACGACTGGCCAGAGGGTAAGCACGCTCTTCATTTCGTATGACATGATGTCTGAGATTTCCCCAACAAACAGGTATCATCGGATATATCAGTAAGCGCTTTTCTCGCTAGATTGATTTCAAGAGTTCTCATTCACCTTCTCAGCTGTCGGTGTCAACCCCACGAAACTCGTTGCTTAAACAGGTAAACTTGAAGATTGGAATTTGTATGTTGAAACGTTCGAGCAGTTACGAAGAAGTTTGTGTACGAAAATAATATCAAAGGCAACGGGATTTTTCAAAAAATTTGGGTGTGATTCCACGGATCTCGGTTATTATTGAGAGGCACTTGAGGAGAATTCAGAGTCGATGGTTGAAATCAAGAAGCGGGATTGTTTACCTTATCTTTCGCTGATGATCATAAATCGCATCATCACGCGTTAGATGCGTGACAGTTTGTTTTTCTCTTTCCACCTCGTTTCACATAGGACTTTTCGTCCACATCCGAGCGGGAAGGTCTGAGTATTCCAGTCTCCTGGATGGATCTTAGATGGATCTGGCTTTAACCCAGCCAAACGGCGTACCAGGAAACCCGGGCCACTTCAGACTCACGATGCATCCTAGTTAAAAGCCATACCGTGACGTCGTATTTCAGCATTGCCTGGTGTGCACAGTGCGCACTGGCACGCACGCGGAAGAAGTTTCAAGTTTGAACGACGCCGCTGGGATTCGCGATCGGCGCGGGGACACGGGGACACGGTTGGGACACGAGGAAGAAAGAGCAACCTGCATCAAATTCAATTGCAGTGCGCAAATGATCACCATTGCGGAAAATGTATCAAAGATTCAATTCCGCGCCAAGACGTATGGAAGATCTATGCCTTGCTCGAGACAAAGATGGGCTTCTTCCAAAGATCATTGTAAGAAGCCAGATGACAAATCTGCAGTTTTGACTTGATTTTCAGGCCCGTCCTTCTAGCGCGCGTGTTGGTTTCTCAGTTACTTACCTCCCACTGCAGTGCTCTGATACTTGCTCCCGTATGTATGTTTATCACCATGGTCATTCGATGACTATCGCTATATTTATTTCGTTTGTATTTAAGGCGTAGGATTACGGTGGCTTCACTCGCTTCTTCTGCGAAGATCGCCCCTTCCTCTTCCTTCCTCGTCCACTTTCCTCTCTATCCTTTCCTCTTCTTCCATCTTTCGCATTAAAGATGCTCACACACATCCTCAAACGCAGTGTCGCGCACCTCCAGACCGCCTCCCCTTCGTCCGACTACATTGTCCAGCTCCGCGCCGACGCCGAGCTATACAACAACGCCGGCCCCGAGATTAAGCCACTCGAGGCGGTCCCGGTGCTCGTTACGGGTGTTGTGTTGTTTGTTATGCTTGGGTTGGTGAGTTTGCCTCTTCCCGACAACGGCGATTAGTTTTATTACTGTACGTCCTTGTAGGGAGGCGACGGTCACGGTCACGCTGACCCCCGTCGCGTCGCCGACGTCCAGGCGGGTCACGGTCACCATTGGGGCCGTCGCCAATGGGCCGGCGTGACATCGGAAAAAATTAATAAAATACCAAAAAAATTCTCTACATGTTTTAGGACCTGCTCTAATCATCTTGTGCATCTTCATCCTCCTGGGAACCCATTTCCTCGCTCGAAATCCCGACTTCCGACCATTTCTGACCATGATCATTGTATGCCCAAATGTTGTCGTCTTCAGTCCCGGCAGTTAATGCACCAGTATCCTCATCTTGGGTGGCACTCGCAACCTCAAGGACCGAGCGATCCAGTGTGGGCAATCCATCTCCAAGGGCATCCCGTATAACATCTGCCAGCGCTACATCAGAGTCATCACCCTCGATGTCACTGTCAAGATCTTCCTCTTGGAGACCGCCAGTCGTAGGAAGATCGTCCGGGATGTCTGGAAGCGTACTTGATCCAAGACGAGCTTTGATCTCCTCCGCAAAAATTTTGTCCTCTTTGAGATATGTCCGCAAAGCCTTGCGCGTGGCACGGCTGGTTAAAGTCTCGTACGAGAGGTTGTATTCAGGTTTTCCAGGCACGACACATAATTCCCAGGCCTACAGTGATATTCCAAACATCAGATGAGGTGTTGTGAGCAACGAAATGAAAACTTTTACCCGCTTAATCAAGTCTCTCCCGTCAGGCGAGCTCATCCAATCATAGAGATCAACACAGCACTGTACGGATGCGTCGCGTAGAACTGGGTATGAGCTGCTGAACTTCACGTTCCCTGGGGTGATCCCCGCCGCCAGCTGAGCTTGGTGACCGTCGACCTGGAACTGAAGCATGCTTTGCTTCAGTTTGTGCTTTGCGACCCGTTGTATTCCGACATCCTGGGGCTGAAAAATACCGGTACAGTTGCCGGGGATGTAGATGAGAATGATGTTTGGGAATTCTTGGAAGACGAAGGTACGGAAGGCGTCGGAAGTGTGAACAGGATAGATGTCGATATAAATGATGCATTTTTGGTCATCGTCGAGATCAGGGTCAGCCTCGATAACTGAGTCGACATAAGGCTTGACAATTTTTTGAATCCACTCCTTCATAGTTTTGAGCGTGCTGAAATGGCTCGTGCGCTTCGGGCTGTCGGCAAATGCAAAATGGAACCCACGGTCCATGGCTTCAGTGTAACCATTGGCACGGCTGCTGGGAAGCGATGCCTGGGTTTTACCGGACCAAACCTGCTCCAATGCGCCCATAGTGCCGTCCAATGCAGTGGCAATGCCGAGTGTATAAGCACGCTTCTCATCTAGCCCAAGAATCTCGACTTGCTTTGATCCTCTCGGAGCAAAGGTCTTGCCCTGGGGCGGCCGAATGTAATTTCCGGTCTGGTCATAATTTATCACCAGCTGAATGAGGCAAATGAGCCAGTAAAATAACGCAGGGGGAAGGCGGAAACCTACTTTGGCTGGTACATTTTCATGCTCAATTGCGTAAGCCAGTCGGAAGAATGTCCGTTCACAAAGCGCGCCGGCGTCGTCTGGGATGTGCTTGGCAGCCCGGGTTCCTTTCCGCACTGTCCAATCCAATTTGCTCTCTATGAAAGCTCGCACAAATTTCTCAGAGCATTTGAATTTATCAAGGAGCTCTGGTCGAGCCTTTCGGATCATCGCGATCATCAACGCTCGTGCGATGTGCACATCGACGACACATCCAGACTCTCGAACTCCCGTCAAGGTCTCGACAATCTGGGCCACAAGCTCTGGATAAGGAGCCAAAATCCCAACGCGCCCCGTGCCAACCAGGGAACGACGATTAGAAACATTTCTGAGAGCTGCTTCTGTGAAGCGACGCTCTTTCAAGACAATCCATTTGCCCAGGGTCCCGCGATGCAGTCGACTGTTGTCGGAATCAAAAAGGTGAGGATGGGATCGCTGGAGATCTGCGACAGCATGGGCTGGAGACCATCCATGGCGGCGAACGGCCCCTTCGATCAGATTCCAAAGAAACGGGTGGAACCAGAACACACGCTTGCTCGGGACATTTTGGACAACACCACCCCGCGTTCCATTCCGGTGTTTCTTCCAGCCTTGGGTAGCTGGCCGAGAAAGATTGGCTACATCTGTGATTGCAGTCTGGGATGCCGCCGCCTTTGCGTTGACCATCAAGACTTTGTTGACGGAGCTCGGGTCATCGCTGTCATCCGATTCGGCTGCAGCTCGATCCCTCTCACGCTGGCGACGCTTCCGCAAGGTGGCAAGCTCTTTGGTGCGCTGTTTTTTCTCCTCTGCTTTGCGCTTGTCAGCCACCTCCTTCAGCCTTCGCTTCTCAGCCTTTCCCTCGGCAACTTTCTTCGTCTGCTCCTTAACCGCCTCGGGACTGGCTTGTTTCCACCCAAAAGCAGCAAATGTGGTCTGCTTCAGGTTCGTGGGAATGGCCGAATGTGTCGATGGCACTGAAGAGGATGATGGAAGGTATTCGCCTGTGGCATGGTCCGTATGCTCGGGCCCAGAGGCATCGGTGGCGGCAATGTTCTTCGCCTTTTTTGGGGGTGGTCCAGCCGAGTCACTGTCATCGATAACAGATACCACAGTGCGCTTGGCAGGAATCTTCGCCCCGGAGTTGATTGCAGCGTTGATGAGACGCTCAACCCAAGCGGTGCGGAAATTTTCCCGCTCCCCTGGACTCATGTGTCTAACGGCAAGTTTCATCATTTTTATCATGTCGTCGAGGCAGGTTCCGCGCTGATGGAAGATAATAGGCTGATCTCGGAGCGCAAAGGTGTTGAATGAGATTTCCAGAGCATGCCCCGCAGCTCCGAAGTAGCCTTTGACATCGAGGTCCTCGACATCGAGATAGAAACAGTAACGAGAGTCCGGGGGGTTATTGGGGAGAGTGTCGGGTAAGTTTTTGACCAGATCACGGAGATGCTCAATGCGAGCGATTAATTCTCTAGGTGGTCCGGTAACGGCCTTGGAAGTTTCACTGTCCTTGGGTGGCATCTGTGTAGATGTTGTCGGAAGAGAGCTCGAGGGCGCAATGCTCAAAAAATTGCTGCCATTGTCAAAGTAGCTATTTCCTTAATTGGTAGCACCACGGCGCCACTGTTGTGGCCTCGCCAGTCCAATAAATATACCAATGAAATCATTATTTTCAGCTTTCTATTAGCCCTGTTGCCCTACGAAATCTCCACAGTCCTCCGGCCTACAGTCGCGCTCTGCCCAACCGGCCGTCGCCCAAAATGGCGATGGTCACGGTCACCCTGATCCTCGTCGCGTCGCCGGCGTCAAGTGGGCCCTGTCACAATCCCTCGGCCGTCGCCTCCCTACAAGGACGTACAGTACTAACAGCTTGACTTTCCTACATAGATGCGGTACACGCTTGACGTGGTCGCCTCTCTCGCGATGGTCAAATCAAACTCGCCGTCGATCGCTCTCGTCGATGGCGGGCAGAAGGAAAAAATTCCCCGCATACACCGACGCTGGCGAGGAGCCGCTCTTCCCTACAGACGTAGACGTCGAATCGACACTCGCACCCGTACCACACAAACCCATCACCCACGGCGCCACCTGCCCCGTGTTGGCGGCTTCTTTGCATACTGGCGCGGCCTGCACATCAGCATTATGTACGGCCTCTCCTACGCTTTCCTTTCTAACATCCTCTCGTCGGTTATTTTCGGCCGCAGTCTTTTCGGCAATGTTGTGGTGTCGATGCTCACCTCCCTACTGCTCGTCCGCCTGCATATGCTCTTGACTCACGGACCGCATGATTGCGTACCCCCGCACCGAATCATCGATGCTCGCCCTCGTCCCCCGCACGCTCTGCAAACCCCTCATCCTCCCGACACTCGCCTACGCCGCCGCACAGCAAGCGATGCTCCTGCTCGCGCACCTCCTCGATCTGTCGAATTCTCCCGACAACGCCCTACGCGCCATAGAGATGAACGATACGGCTCAGCTCGCCTCGTTGACGCTCCGCGTCCTCGCTGTGCTTTTGAGCGCGGGCGTGATGGCGTTCTACGTCCTCCTTCCCGCCCGCGCGACGCTCACGCGTGTCGAGGCGTTTCTCCTCCCCGAGGACGCGCAGCCGCTCGTCCCGCTCGCGTTCGACGTCGACCTCACCGCCTGCGGCTCCAGCCGCGCACTCTTCGCCGCAGCGTGGCGCTCCTTCGACACTCCTGCGCGCCTCCATATGCTCAAGCTGTACGCCAAGATCCTCGGTCTACAAACCGTAGTGTCGGTGTTTGGGATGATGGTCATGGCGGGTCAGGTGTATCTCATTCGAGGCGACAGTTTGGGCGTGTTTTTGACGAGCGCGCGCGCGCGCAGTGATCTGCCACCGCATATTGCGCATTACCTATCACGGTCACTCATTTCGACTTTTGGCCAGACTTCAGATTAGAAAGTGTATATATTCCTATCTATTACATACAGCTCGAGGTTTCTCGATGCAATGCACGCACCAAATCAAGCCAATTCAATTCAGTTCAATTCCCTAATATTCTAATCCGTGACGTATGCGCATAGTATGCCGTTTATACAAGAGTTTTTTTCTGGCCTAGCTATCTAATCCTAGAATGTGATGCCACATTCCGGGATTAAATTTAAAGAGATAGAACGGGTTAGGAGCGGAAAGCGCCGCATTTCTCCGGAACGTCCTGATTTTCCACCTTGCCCGGCTGGAAATTGCCGATATCTCAGCCGTTAGCAGGGGGGATATATGGGTAGGGATCTCAGAAGTGGCGCAGTTAGGGGGGTACCTCATAGAGGAGGGTAGAAGGCGTCAGGTATACATTTGGTGGAGATATATAGCTGGGAGTATGCGGAAAATGGAGATTCTGACAGACTTGAAGATTCTGCTGTAGAAAGGTGTATACTTAGGTTGGGAGGTAGAAATCGCGAAGCCTTCAAGTCAAGACCGGTACCAGACTGTGATTTCTGAGGCTCTGTGCCAAGCATGACTCCGAGTCCGCCGATACCATTCCTGTTGTGGAGGTCGCGCGCCTCAGTTATGGGACAACGAGTTCAACATATGCAACAGACTATTCACAACTCGTAACATTTCACCAAGTCTGTCGACCTCTTCGTTCCAAGAAAATACCTAGTTCCATGCCCGAATAAAATCAGGACTGGGGATCGTGGTTGGATTCAACCCGGGGCCGCCACAATCTCACTGGAGAGCAACCCAGGCAAGTGATAGACCTGAACAATCTTCCACCCAGCCTGCCCGCAAATATCTACGAAGCCGCCCATCGTCCGTTCCCTCCCGTTGACCAGGGCGTACATCTGCATCGCAGCATCGCAAATTAGTATAACTAGGGCTGCTATGTCATGGACGCAACTCACGGTCATGTCGGCCCAGTACGGAACGGCGCTCGCTGCGCCCATGTTGCTGAGCAGGGGGGCGGGCGGGGCAGGCCGCGCTGTGCCGAGAATGGAGTTTACCGCGTCGCTTGTGGTGGCGTAGGGGATGATCTGGTCGACGATGATGAGCTTGGTGGTCGGCGTGGCCGCGGCGCGGAGCTGCGCCAGGATCTTGATCACAGCACCGTCAGGCCAGTCGTGCACGATCTGGCGGAGCAGGAAAACGTCTGCGTTCTTGATCAGCTGGGGCGCGAAGAAGTCGTGCACTATATGCATGGTCAGGCGAGCGAAATTGTAAATATCCACGGTAAGCCACGCTCACCTTGGAATTCAACCACACGGGATCCACATGACTCTTGAAATGCTCGGCCCCATACTGCACAGAACCATCAGAGATGTTCGATTTCGATCCAAACTTGACCTACCGCTTTGGATTGTTCAATGACAGGCGCACGATTTTGGATCACTATATTCAGGCTCGGCATGGTCTTTGCGATGATCAGCGAAGTACTGCCTATCCCTTCACTAACATCGGGAGTTGGTCCCATTCGAACCCTTGTAAGATTCACGTTAGTTCATGGAAATCGTTGTGTTAATTATAAGCGAGTAATCGCACCAAGTAAAATCGCGTCCGGCGGGTAGAGCTTCGTAGTCCTGGCCTGCCCGATGCCAAACCGCGCCAGACGGTCTTTGTTCTCGGGGCTTTCGTACCAGGCGAATAGCGGGGCGTCTGTGGAGAAAGTGCGTGAGAAAGGCGTCACTGTGGGCTCCTGGGAGGACGCGGTCGCCGGGTCCAAGAGCGCGTCCGTCATGTACGCCGAGCTCTTGAATCCTTCATCGGTTCTACGGGGAAGGGTGGGGATCATTTAGAGTATTATTAGTTACGAAAGCTGGCGTGGAAGCCCACACAGATGTTCCAGGAATTCCCCGAGCCCAGAAGTTCCGGTGAACTTCTCGGCGGCTCTGTCAACCATACGTAAATTAGCAACACGTGGGAGGTGGATGGTTGAACTTCGGCAGTACTTTCGAAGAGGAGATCTGACGGCTTCCATTTGTCGATTACGGACGAGATCCTGTTGTTCGTGAAAAACGTCTGGGGTAATCTCCCCAAATATGTGATGGGTGGCGAGTAGGCGCAACACTCGGGCTGTGAGGGATTAGACCGCCGCATACAATTCGGTGGCGTACCAAGCTTGTCCGGATCCGTGCGTGATCTCTTCGCGATCTCTTGGACATGTATGCCCTGAAATTGTATATGAGAAGTCGCAGAGAATTGATTCGTGAAACTTCACCTCCAGCCCTTCTTCCCTGAGTATTCAACAACGTCCAGTGCCGAGGCGGCCCAAAGGCACGACGAAAGATGATACTAAGGTAGTGTTTTTTTTTTTTTCCATGCGGCAAGCAGAACTTCAAACTTGCTTCCTCACCACCGACGAATTGTTGATAATCGCGAGCGCCGGGTTGCTGACCGTGGCGGTAATTTGAGCCGCCGCCGCAATGATCATCGAGCTAGCAGCAAAGGCGGCAGGCTTCATACCTACTGCTTCGGCCGGGGTGGTCGGGTCAAACGATTCATCAAGGGAGGGCAATGGCGCGGATGCCTTGGCGTACTCTGCTTCGATATAGGTCACTGCTTGCGCAATGATGTTGGAAAGCTGGCGGAGGGACGACGGAGAGTCCATGGGTTGTTACCCTGCGTGGGACCGTGATAGTCGAGGGGCTCTAGCGTGCGAGCTCTTGCCGGTAGTGTTAAAGGAGTCTTGAGATGCCAACCAGTGGTAGAAATAATAGAACAATTCAGAATATGATGTATGTGGACAATGGTAGTCCACATAGAAGGGGAAGCTTGCTTCCGGTCCGACTGCCGGAACCGGTCTGCTTAGAAGCGCTGCACGGTGCTTACAAAAGCGATGCACCCGTGCAATTTGTAAGCATCTATCTCCTGCATGAAACTAAAGTCCTACCTTGAACTTGACCCCTCCCTGAGGGCTGATTGGTGCTACCTGGCAGACACCAAGCTTGCAAAACATGATGTAAAAAACTCCAGGGTTGACCCCCTCTCACACATCAACATGTTCCTCCAACTCTGGGCAGCAAATAAAAAAGAGTGGCCAAAGCACCTCAAAGATATGCTCAAATGTGCACAAAAATATGGAACAGAGTTCAATACGCTAAATCCTTCAGTTGAGATTCGGGAAATGCTTCCCCTCTTCCACCACTTTGGTCAAGACCCGGAATTTATCCAACGTAACAACACAACTGCCTGCAAATGCCTACGGGCTCACCACAACACCCTCACAATTGGAGAGGGCCGACAAGTCTCCTTACGATTAAGTGATGAGGAGCACTGGCCCTCTGCAAACTGTAGCTGCCCCCCATGCCAGGACGATCGATTAGAAAAGGCTTGCAAAAACCCCCACTTGTGTGCAGAAACCGTAGAATCACGACTAGACCACCTGCTCCCTAGATGGGACCCTAGGCTGCCTCCCCTACCTGTCCCAGGTGAGGAGGACCCAATTGAGGACTTGGATGAGACGAAAGTATTATTCATCCCACCAAAACAAATCCAGACGCTAACGGAAGGCTTCCGCATCTTCACCCTCCCTAGTAACCGTGCCAACGATGTACTAGGGGCAATGGGCCCCCACCCCCAAATAATGCTACACAGCAGAACCCAGTTGATATTTTCATCAGTGGGGTTACCATAATATCTGCTGGGGGTGAGCGAATAGCGGGAGTTGGCATCTGCTATGGCCCCCATGACCAGCGTAACTTGGGCCTTAGAATCCCGAGCACAATTCCCCAATCATCTGATGCTGCCGAAATTGTGGGGGCTCTAATTGCAGTCCAGTCTGCAGACCCGACCACCGAACTGGTCCTCCACTCAGCCCGAAAATCTCTGCAAAATGAAATGTGCACTCGCCTCAGCAAATCCGAAGACCAAGGGTGGTTAGGGGAAGCAAATAGGGCTGCACTGCAAGCCCTAGCAGCAAGACTGAAACTCAGGACAGCAAAGACATTTTTCCATGTCCACCAGGATGACCACTCCTGGAAAGTATACAAGGAGGAAGCCCTGCAACTAGCTAAAGAGGGCACAAACCATGCTGAAGTCCAAATTGACATACATGTCCCACATGAAATGGAGCTAAATGGCCTGAAACTCTCAACCCTCACCCAAGCAACTGCATATGCTGCAATCAAGGAACGTAAACCCCAAGCTCACCGGCCCACAACTGAAAGTTATATAGAGCTTATCCAGAGCGACTTAGTAGGCCTCATTGGCAGGCTGCCCTCACCGGCTGAAATCTGGAAGTCAATTAGGCACAAGGACTTTACACGCCAATCCAGAAACTTCCTGTGGAAATCTATACATGGGGCTCACCGTATTGGTAAATTCTGGAAACACATCCCCGACTGTGAGGAACGAGCCATCTGCCAGTTCTGCGGGGAGACAGAAGATTTTGAGCACATAATTCTGAAGTGTGCTCGCCCGGGCAGAGGCAAATCTGGGAAGCAGCGAAGGAGCTCTGGCTCAAGAAGCATCCAGTCTGGCCTGAACCCACCCTCGGTAGCATCCTTGGCTGTGGACTGATCACTATAAAAGACGAAAGAGGACGGCGACTCCATGGCGCTACACGACTATTCCATATCCTAATCTCTGAGTCCCTCTTCCAGATATGGAAAATCCGGAATGACTGCGTAATTAGTAGAGGGGGTGAATCCCCAACCGAATGTGAAATTCGAAACAGATGGCTCCATGCTTTGAACTTACGTCTAGACCTGGATCGCCTTCTGACTAACAAAGTACGATATGGGAAACAGAATTCCTTAGACTCCGTCCTGGTTCTCCAAACATGGAGCTCCACTCTCAAGGACGAAGACAAGCTGCCAGAAGACTGGCTGAGAGTGCCCAAGGTTTTAGTGGGTCTCGAGCCATCACAGCCTCCCTCCCCACCGGCCTCTGGCCGACGGGGGAGGAACAGGTAGAGCTTGAATCCCCACACTGTTGCAACTCGCAGCGTGCAGTTATGCATTCCCTTGGGCGGTGGGTGTTGTTGTCACTTTCTCGTGGAGGTCCGTTTCCCTCCGTTTCTTACACAGTGCAGTGCTGGAGGCTAGCCGATTGTTGGTTGTCCAGTTACTGACCGTACTACCAAAAAAAAAAAAAAAAAAAAAAAAAAATAATTTGTAAGCATCTGCATTTCGACCCCATATACCGATGAATGGGGAAGCTTGCTTCCCCATCAAACCCACGCCGGAACAGCGGCGGGTCCACGGATTCGGTCTTGGATTTACACGGCGCATTTCCAGAGGCTCCTTCAAGCCCGTACTCTGTTTCGTTGTCGAGAGCATGCATTTGAGGTGATGGTTGAAAAGCAACGGAGATTGATTGGAATCATGAATGATGATCTTAAATTGCATCATCACACGTTACAGGCGTGACAGGAATTTTTTTCCTTCCACCTCCACGACAGATCCAAAGCCGCGAAGCTCGTTCCATACAGGACTTTTCGTCCATCTCCGAGCGGGAAGGTCTGAGGATTCCAGTCCCCTGGATGGATCTTAGATGGATCTGGCTTTAACCCAGCCAAACGGCGCACCAGAAATACGTCCGTTGTCGATTGCCCAAAGATCTCGTTAGAGAGAGGGTGCGCACAACTGGGCTTCGAACGTGTCGTGGGACCGGGAGGTGTCGGTCTTACTGTTCTGCTCTGTGTCTCTATCGACGCCATACGCTATTGCGACCCGTCAGATGCCCAGTGTGTGCTTCGATGGGTCGACAGTCCGGACTTTGGACGCCGTGTTGCCATGGAGCGTACCTCTGCGCACCGCGCCCTCCTGTCAGAGGCCCAGTGTGTGCCTCGATAGGTGGACGTGGCAGCTGGCGCACGAGGAGACTAAGAGGTTAATATGAACGACGGACCGGCACTTTCCTTTAGTGCACTTTGCGGCACTCGGCTACCCCCGTTCCTCGAGGTGCCTCGAGACGGGGACCTGCCGTGCAACTCGATTCAGACTACTCTGGGTCTGTCGTGATTCAATTTTTTCCACACCTTTGTTCTCTTCGGAGAATAGTTCTGTTGTCGTTCCATTGCTGTCTCCACGGGTATGTCTTCCCTTCGGGGTTTCTTCGATATCATTTTGACTGATTCTTACTTTCAGATGATGGCGAAACCCGTCGCTGTGACACTGTCGTTATATTTCTGTTGCCTATCAGTTCCCGGGTTTGGGATCCAGCGCATATTGTTGTTCATTTCGTGTTTCCATTAATCAATTATTGTACATGTGCGTCATTATCCGCAACTCCACGATGTCAAGAAATTCCAAGGGCGGCGACATAAACAGAAGGTTCTTGCATTGCAAGGGGACATCGACGACGCCGCGCACTGAAAGTGACTGAATGCACCGTTTAAATAACTGTCGGAATCTATCAAGAAAAACCGCTTACATGATAATCCGATTCACCTCAAGTCTGCTCGCCTGCAGCTTCTTGGCCATGTGCTCCAACTCGCGCGTCGTCGTCTCCAGCGCACGCAGCACGTCATTCCGGTTTGAAATTGAGAGGCGTCGTTCAGCTCGCCTGTTAGGTCTGCTTGAGCGGCGCCATAGCGGTGGAAAGGAAGGCAAGGCGTACCGCAAGCACGCCTGCCCTGCTCTTGTGCAGCGAGAGGGGGGGTGTCTGCCTGCGTGCATGTCTATTTCCGAATTGGCGTTGTCGACTGGGATAAACTTTGCTGAGTTCCAACACTTTGAAGGGCGAGGGACCTACGGCGGTGCGAGATCTTCGTCTTGAGGGCCGCAACTTGAAGTCGCGCTGGGAGGAGTATGTCAGTTTGGGATGAACTTGGCAGCGGACGAGGCGGGAGACGGTGCTACCTTCTGCAGCGGCGGTCTCGGTCGCCACACGTTCTGTGAAGTCAAATAAAAGCTCTTTCAGCATTGTTGGAGAGGGAATAGAAAAAACGGCTATACACGCGCGTTGCAGCTCTGCATCACCTCGCGCGAACGTCTCGCGCATGAAGGCGAACTCGGGGTGGAACGGCATGCGCGTCTCCGTCGCGCCACTGACCGTCGCCTTATTATTAAGCTTCAAGGCAGCATTCTCCGTCTCCCAGCGGGAAATGGATCCCGCCTGCATGCGTATGCCATTCGACCGCTCTCAGCGCCGCGTCTCCGCCTCGAGGTGGGCGATGGTCGGCCCCTGCGCCCGCATCGCGTTGGTGTTGCGAGGCTTTGCGTAATCTGCATCCCAAGTCGTCAGCGCGGGTTCTTGTCCTGGGGCTCCCGGTACCGCCAGCATCACCTTCTCCCCCTCCGCCGCCCCCTTCTCATGATGCTGCAGCGCGCGCTCAACCTCAACAGGCTCAAAATAAGTTGCTGAGATGTTACCATTGGACTGCAAAGAATTCCTAGATTCGGTGTATTTTTCCGCCAGTGTTGTTTGGGGGCTGTAGACATCAGTGTCGACCCCCCGTGGACCTGGTATCGGGCTGCAGATTATTTTGAAGATTCGTGCTGAGGTCGGCTACGGCCTATAATCGACATCCTGCGTGAGGAAAGAGCGGAAGCGAGAAATGAACCCGAGGCTTCAATCTGTATAAATTTGCGTCTGTAGGAATCGTGTTAGTGAATACTTGGTATGTGTTGGAAAATTTTTAATTTGAGCGGGAATTTCCGGCTGGCGACCACGGTGACAATTCTCCCTTTCTCTTCTTGACTTTGATTCAAGATTTCTATGAAGCCAGAACAACTT
This sequence comes from Mycena olivaceomarginata, assembly GCA_029378375.1. NCBI lineage: Eukaryota > Fungi > Basidiomycota > Agaricomycetes > Agaricales > Mycenaceae > Mycena > Mycena olivaceomarginata. Next base: position 192,479 of record JARKIC010000639.1, on the reverse strand, counting down.
GGCCCAGACAGTTATACGCCAAGCACCGCTTTTCACGTTGAATTTCAGTTTAAATGGAGGGCATTCCGCGTCAACCCACACCTCGTTGGCGAATTCGAAGCCTTCCCTTTCCGCTTCGACCTCCAACAAAACCGCTTTGCCGTCCGTTTCATATCGAATTCCGCTCCCTTGCGAATCCACCACCTGACATTGGAAACCCTGGCGACATCTGGCTGAACGTCTCTCCCGCCTCGTACGCGTTGTTCACTTTGAATGCGAACGAGGAGTGGCTCAGATGGCCGGGCCCAACACTGGACAAGAGAACGTCTCATTCTACACCCATACCTGCCGATATACGCCCTCTGGTGTACGATTAAACAGGCGAGCTGGTATCACAGGGATAAACTCCCCCAGGATTGGGTAGGCGAGAAATTGATGGCCAGGCAGACGCTGGGCGGGTACGCTTCGGTTGGAGAAATGGGTCATCCGGCGGCGAGCGTTCGCCTGATTCTTCTCGGAGAAGGAATGGAGGAGAACAAGACCCTTGGCGATGCAGTGGCCCAGTTGGGCTCGAGAACCGTTGCCTTCGATCGATGATCAGCTAAAGTCGGGCGCTTGGCGACTTACCCTCGTCGTCGAACCTACCAAACGTGCAGGAGGCACTTGTGGCGACTCTCAGCTCTGGAATCGACTACTGTACGTCCAGTTTAATCTATTCTTTTAGAAAACCGCACTGAGCTGCACATCAGTATTGACCGAGAGAAACACGCTGTCCCGCGCGTTATTTGACGCGAAGAAGCGCGCCGCATAGCAGAGCAGCAGCTGGAAAGGCTCAATATTGTACGTTTACATACCGCTCTATCCTCGATTTTTTTAAATCATTGCAATATCAGTCCTAACAATCATATCTACCCACCGACCCCGCCGCCATCCTCTCCGCCGTTTCCGAGGCAATTGAGGATGGGACCAGGCAGAGAGACTCGACACACGTACCAGCCGTCAGGCCACCCGAGAAGATCTGGACATCGTGCCGTATTCGGCGGTCAATCACGTCGAAACATCTCGATATCTTGTTTTAGGCCGGGGCAAGAAGGCCGATCGAAACACTGCTGTATTTGTCTGTGCGTTCCTACTTGCCTTCGTCTCTACCATTCGACCCGCGACTCATCTTTGACGGCGATAGGGCCCTCGTTGCGTATCACCCGGACAAGAACACCCCACGCTGCTGTCGCACGCATTCGAAACGCACCCGAGCGAATGTCGGGTCTTCCGCGGGTGTCTCGGACGAACAGCTGGAGGTATATCGACTGGAGGCTGGCCTAGACAGGAGAAGACTCTGGCTTCCATGCTGCTATCTCACACATTATCGTATCGTATTTACTTTCTCTCCACTGCCACAATGTCGACAATCGTCGATAGCATCATTCGTTACACTGGACCGTATGCATCTTGACGCGTCCCTTTCCGATTCGCGTCCTCTTTTCATCCTCCTGACCTGGTCACCTCGCTCCCTTGTTAAAGGTAGATAAGGCGGCGCGGAGCCTAGTTCGCTCGCGACGACCGGAGTTTTTATATTACATATACCCTATACGTGTGACAGCCTCTCGGTCTGCGCCATAGTGTGCACCGTTGGCCGAGTTCTCGACGGGGAGGGAGACGTGGGTCTTGTTTACGACTAAGACTACTATGTCACATCCTTATATTCAATCTTAGGGCCCCGGCCCTTTTGGTCAATCACGTTGTTCCAATGGTGGGAAACAAAAGCGCCGACAATACTACTGAAGTTCCGCTTCGGGCACGAGCTCGGTGAACTTCGGGATCATCTACTTGCCATGAACCATCACCCGATTTGGATCGCGGCCCTCCAACACTATAGACGTCCCCGCTGCACGAGGCTTCGTCCGGTCCATCCGAGGAGATTGTCTGCGGTGGAGCTGCGTTTCGTGCTTTCCATGAGACGTGGGATGCCCAGGCTCAGAAATTGATTATACACTATATTTCTGAGCGATGCTCTTCTGCATCCGACACCGAATTCTTCGTGGACATGGACGGGGACATCCTGGTGCCGCGTCTCATTTCGACTGAACGCCTTCCGCAAACTGCTCAGTCAGGAGACTGGGACGCATACTGGATTTTCGAGGACAGTGTACTCCGATTACACCCTTTGCCCCCGGTTCCGACCAGCTGGGTCTTGATCAAAGTGGATCGAACATCTACCACAATGACCACAAGATTCCGTGCCATCAGTGCACTATCGTTCACAGTGGATTCGATGGCTGGAATTCTACACCAGTGATCACCTTTATAGGCGAGGCCCATGCAAGCTACGTTCTGGTGCAACACTACCATGTTGCCTCTTGCCCGGGTCATGTCGATATCCCACAATTGGTTGTCCCGGTCGCGGTCCTCGCAGATAAGGTTAGGATCGGGTCACTTCTTGACCGCGAGCGGGCCAAAAGGTACCAGCATCCTACTCTTGAACGATTGAATCGGTTTTTTCTCAGACCCTCGAATGGGGTACTGACAGCTTTGGGGTTCCCGCTGTGCATTCTCTCATCAAGCACATCGTTCGAAAATCTCCGACACGCTGCATCCGATCAAGATATCATATTTTCCCCGGAAACCATCACCGAGGCAAGCAATTCATACAGTGCGCCGTGTCGACGCAGAACAGAGTAATTTTCTGGCACGAAGTGACTGAACAGTTGCATTTCGCACGCGGAGGGACGGACAAATGGCTGTTCTCCGACACTGTGCGAGACATCATTCCTATGCTATCATCTATCAACCCTTCAGACAACTTCCTGCATTCCCGCGCCTTTATCCCCGCGCGAGGGTATTTCGAACTCTCACATTCAACGTGAAATTGTTTCGATCCTTCGAAGTCCTACTTATTGATAGGCGGGATTGGTTCTGGGCATGAGACTTGCGTTGTGGATGTACAACGGCAAGTCATCTCACTAGTCGACGTCTTCGGCAGAAATCACCTTCAACTTCGCATCCAGAAAGGAGCCAGATTCCAGACTCTGACTTCGCGAAGCGGTGAAGCATCTCTCCGCCGAAGTAAAGACGCTTTAGCCTTGCGAATCCTGTCGTATCTCCGAAGACAGCCTAATTTACGGGTCCCCTGGCGAGTTTGCGACTCAACTCTAGTCGCAGAAATGTCCAAACTGAAGGATACCATTGATCGACCGTTGGCCGGCTGCTTCCTCTTCGCCGCAGTCCTTCAAGAACGTCTTTCAAGCCCCACACGGAGGACTCCTACTATCGACCATTTCCTGCGAAGCTTTAGTCCTTCCCACTGTCGAGGAAGTCTTTTCGATCCCCAGTCTGGATTTCCTTGTCGCAGTGTCCTCCATAGCAATGTTCGGAAATCTGGGTCAGTCGAATTACGCGAGGTACGATTATTCTTTATCACTATTTCCATCTTCAATCACCTTACTATTTCATGTCTAGTGCGAATTCGATAGTCGAACGAACTCACTCGACCGTACCCGAATGCCTTTTCTTTATTGCCCCTGGACTGGATTCGCTGTCCGCTGGCCGCCTCTCCATTGCGTTGCAGCCGTTCCTGAGCGTAACACAACTTCAGCTGTTAGGTCATATGACCTTTGTTGAACTTAAGACGCACGTCCATCGGCAGGCTGAAGAGATGACTCCGGACCATGTAGGTGAAGAACGCTCCGCCCCAATACGCAAGCCATTCGAGCGGGACCGTCTGAACCAGCCCGGGGAAAATATTGTCGTCTTGGTTGATGGGACTGGGGTTCCATTGATCCTGATCCATGGCTTCAGCGGCAACATCGTTGTACTGTCTTTCATTTATATTCCTTTCATGAAATTGATTCACCGGATTTAGGCGTTCATCCAATTTCAAGAGCGTTTCTCGACACCTCTCTGGGCGATCCAAACAACTCCAGAAACCCCCGTTGGACAGCGTTGCAACTACCGTCAAATATTACGTCGAGCAGATCAAACTCGCGCATCCAAGTGGTCCTATCGCACTGGCGGGTTTTCTGCGAGCAGTCTCCTCACGTTCGAGGTGACTAGGCCTCTGGAATCGGAAGGCAAGACCATCGCGCAGCTTGAGATGCTGGATCATTACCCAACTTTATTCGCATCCCCATCCTCCCTGCTCGACGATCTCTCTCTCGCTTTCTGGACAACCCAGCATGGCAGTTATCAAGGCTGTGGTTCAATCGATTTGCGAGTGTTATTTGGGCGATAATGCTGCTGCTCGCCATGACATCGCTCGAGAGCTTCGGAGGGTGGTCAAAGCTTAAAACCTCCCAGTCCGGGAATACATTGACAACTACATGGCTGTCGTCAAACGCATGACCGCGGGTGTTTACTCGCTTCCTCGTCAATAATGGCGGGCCCGCACCATCCCGCTAGTTGCGCCGCTTAAAACCATCAAATCTCCAGTAACGATATATATGGCCTCTCGTGGGATAAGACCTTCCATTCTCGAGGAGGCAATAGGATGGGACGACCTTGGCTGCACTGAGTGCTTCCCCAGCGCCAAAGTCATATCGATTGATTCCAGCCACCTTGATCTCTTCGATAAGGATGTGGTTATCGAGAGCTTAGAGAAAGACTTGCTTGCTACATAGTCGGGGCCGTACTAGATTTGCAGCGCGGCCGTTTAAATGTACGCTAGATCCACGAAATAAATTATAGCGTCGTTATGTCGTCTCGACAAAAGCAAATACGGCGGAGGAGTTATAGTAAGTAGCGGATGGAGTGGATGAAAAGTATTCTGAGCAGGTCCTGGAACTATTTGACTTTGAGTCCGAGTCGCCATCTCGTAGAGTACGGCGAGCTTCGAGTAGCACTTGTCCTGTGTATACTCTCAAGCAAGGATGAGGCTCCAATCAGTCGTTGGCATTTGAACTTCGTTTTCTACGAGTTCTTCAACGCGTTGGAAGTTTGACACAGTTCGACCCGTACAGAATATATTCACTGTTGAAAACGCGTACAAGATGCGTATAGACGAGCGCTCACGCGTGGAAACAGCTGCTGGTATCTCTGAATAAGAGGTATTCGACATTCCACAAATGGCCAAACGAATGTTCAACTCAGTGCCGGAGGAGTTTTGAACTTGAACAGAGCAGATTCGTGCAACATACATATCCTTTGAGAGCGGAGAAGGATTCGAATGAAAACTAAAGACATTCGACCTGGAGTACATTTTGCCAAGAACACATTTACAGGCTCTACCGCAAGCGAGTCAAATTGACCGTACGAAGAGAAATAATCGGGAGACTTGCCGGCTGTTCGCCGCTGTCCGGCCATTAACTTTGGGGAACACCTAACCGCGAAACACAACGTACGCGTCCCTATCCCTCCCCAACCATTTCCTCCAGATATTCCGGTACTTCGGCCGCCACTTTGCCGCCTTTCCGAACACCAATTCGTCAGGAAGCATTCGGGATATTCGGTGGATTTCCCGCCTGTCCTCGGGACTGAAGCTCTCTCGCAGTCGACACGCCTGCGAAACACTCGGATGCCACTGTTTTCCCCGCCTTTAGTAACAAGGAATGAACTTAACGACTAGCAACTCACTGGACCTGGGAAAACCATTCGATGCCATTTGCACACTGCGCGGAGCGACAAGTAATATTCTGGGGCCTTTCTTCTTCTTCTTTGGCGATACCAAGGCAGCAAGGCTGGCGTATATGATGTTATAACGGGGATGCGGTTCTCTATCGCTGTCCTCGTTCCCCTGAACCGCGCGGTCGGAACTTCGAAGGCGCCGTCCGTACAGTTCTGCAGCAGCCCAGTATTGATCCTCCTGCAATGGGCTCCCGTATGGGCTGTACTTTCGGGCTGGCCACAGTGAAACTAGCAGACGACGCAGGAATCTGGGTCCCATGTGCCACAGCAATCCGGCTACGACTGGAGACGCCAACAGCACGGTAGTGAGATAAGACGCTTTCGAAAATTAATTGCTGCGACAAGCGTAAGCGATTATTGAGCTGCGCGAGAACAATTTTACCTTCCAGATGGGCATTGGAGCGAAGTCGCGACCTCGTGTATCGACGCTGTCTGTGAACATGCATTTGCCATGAGGCCAGGCATCGGCCCAAGATCGAACCTCGTCCAAGATTTCAGCGACATTCTCGCATGGTGTAAGTGCCCACTCATATCACCGAATTTAATCTTGAATAAGACCCAGGATAAATTATACCAGCGCCCTTTGAACGTGCCACTGGCAGACGTTGACAGTTTGGGCGCATTCTCTCCGAGCGGCCGATAATGATGGTCACAAAGAAACACTCCATGGGTACGGCAGGGCATGGGCCCAGCTCATTTTTGTTACCGGCCGCCTGCATCCCCTTTGTATTTAATCGTCATTCGAAGCTGATACCATTGTTCTAGACTCCTGAGGCATAGGCGTGATATGTGAGTAAAAATATTCTCCTGCAACTCGCGGCTGAAAAAAATCCTCGAAATGCAGAAAACCTATCAATATCTTTCATCCGCGGGCACTACGGACTTTATCATCGCGAACTGGTGCTTTGACCGATTTCAACCAAATTTGGACCGGACCGAACACCCGCTAACGTTGTCTGTTGTTTCATGTTGTGTTGTCAGACTAAATTTTGACTTGCGCCACATACTCCGTTATCTTGACCTTGACTCGAAGACGCTAATACGACGCAGCGCTACCACCTGCTACAAGTTATATATTCCCCGCACCACATACCTCTCTGTGCAACCACAATGCCTCGCGAAGACTCAACATACCCCAGCTCCCCCCCGGTAAATCGACGCGCCGATTCCATAGATAACGCGTTTATCCAACTTTACTCGACAGAAACCAGACCAGGACCCCAATAGAAGAGCTACATGCACCACCTGCGGTCTTACCGTCAAGCGCCCGTCCGATTTACCGCGGCATATGCTACTTCCACGCGAAGAACAAAGAAGACTTGTGAGTTTTTGCTCCCTATCTTCTCTCAAGACCCCACTGAAGGTATTATCCGCCTATGCAAGTATGTTTCAGTGTCCCTTTCCGGAGTGTGGCCACAAAACACTCCAGAAATCGAATCTCGAAACCCATATCAGAATACAGTGCGTTACCATCGATTATTTCAGCTCTTTATTCATTTTGGGTTCGGGATAGCAACCAATGCGAGACCTCTTCAATGCCCCGTTATTTTTTCAAACGGGTTGAGGTGTAATTTACATCCTCCGATCCGTCCTCGCTGCATCGGCACAAGAAACGGAAACATGAAGACGGCGAATGAACGTTCAAACTAGCGTATCTAGTTTTTAATTATCTAAATATATCTGCCATGTATGTGGCACTTGCAGCAAGTCGTTGGAATTCGAACCACCGTCGTGAAATTCGCGAGTTTGGCCGCTAGCACAAAAGTACCATCAGATATCTCAAATTTCCAAAGTTTGAGTGTGTTCTGGGGCATAGAAACTCGTCCTTGAGCGCATCGTGTCCACCGATTTCGCCCTTCTCTCCATCGAGCTATGAAATGTGTACTTGCACCCTGAATAGATCAACCCGAAATTGGCGGGCCGACGGGCCGGTGTGGTTGAACCGAGGTTGAACGTTGAACCCCAGTGGATATCCCGAATCCCGTAGTCTGCCGCCATATGCGGCCATCTGCCGTACACCTCCCGTTTCTGCCTAGTGACACTGTTCGGCTGAACCACGTAGTTCGATTTGAATCGAACCGCGTAACCGTACTCCCCAGCTCTTCCCCATCGCAGCTCGAAATAGCGCAAACTCCCAAGTCCGCGCGCCTGGCAGCTTCACACCACAGGGTTACAGTACTGTTAATTTCCACTAAATTGCCATTGTTTTTATCGTAACCATTATTCACAATTTCTTTTGTTGCCCCAACGCTAAACCCCAGCACCACCACCGCCCCGGATTTTCCACCGCGCGGAGGCCCGCTATCTTAGCCGCAATACGCGGGTTCCTCGAGGGGACAGAACCTTCAACGACGGGAGGGACGAAGATCCTCCGGGGCCAGCGGGTGCCTTGCTTGTCGGTAGATGCGGAATTGCCCGCCACGTTGGTGTCGACGGCGCCGAGGGAAACGCGCCGACCGCCGGTCTCCTTCTGTTGCCGGAAAAGTTTGACATCTGACTCGTACGAGGCGCCGGAAACGACACGCGACGGGGTTGAGGGAGCGCGCACGCCGCAGAGGATGCATTTCGACTTCGGGTAGCTGGTCCTGGTGGGGTGATGTCCGACGGGACGAGGAATTCGGGAGGGTTGTCCAGTATGCAACGGAGAGGGTTCACCGGTGGTTGAGGAGCTACGACTGGCAGCCCAGTACATAGTCGCAGCGGTCTGACACTGGAGCCAGGAACGCGACTCTGGGTATATATAGAAACAGAAGCTCGAGGGACTGTGATTGTTGAAAAGAGATGGATGCTTGAGAGCAAGGTTTGAGGTGAAGGTGGGGGAGAAGGTGGGTGTCGGAGCCAAGAGAGGATGAAGCCAGTGTGTAAGAGTGCCGATTAAGTTGGCCATGCCGGGAAGCGTGGTCAAATTCAAGGGCCAGAACTCTCGAGTCGAAGTAAATTTTGTTTTAAAGTCTTTCGAATGGCGGCGGGCCGCTGCAGAAATCGTAGAAGCATTTAAGTTCGTTGCCAAGTACATTCGCGAGGACCACCGGCAGTTCCAAACCGTCAACGTCGCGTAAGATTCCCACAGAAGTGTTGTTCGCTGAAATGCGCCGAATGGGTCAAGTATCTTTGAAGTACATCGCGTCGCGGAGTTGTCGGTCGAGGTCACTATCGGTGGATAGATGCATTTGAATCAACGATGGAGAGAGAATTTTTTTTACTCACAACAAGCTCATTTGATCGACTCCCCCTTTTATGCTAGTTTTCATAAACATTAAACAAATCAGTAGTGATACGATTTATTCGTCCGAACCCAGACTGCGTAAGATAGAACAGAACAAAAAAACGGCGCTGTATGCGCTTACAATTGCATCTAGGCACGTATTGCCTCCCCAAACGCGGGGACATGCACGAACAGCGCTGCGTTCCCATAGACATGCTGAAGGGAGGCGTCATTACCATATGCGACATAGGTCGAGCTGACGCGATTGAGTTCCGTGATTTTAGTGACCCAGTGGACCTCCACAAGCGTTGCGAAGCGGTTTTCCTTCCTCCTCATCCTTGTCCTCGTTATAATCCCAACCTTTCCCAGCCCTCCCAGCTTTCTCCTCCAACTCCTGCGTGCGTTGTTCTCCGCGTTGAAGAACCACTCCCATGCCTTCAATTGCGGCCTGCAAACTCATGTCATAACTCTCGTTCACGTCTTCCGTGTTGAGAACGTCGTCGGCGAGCACATCATGTCCACCCCCTTCGTAATAGTTCGCCCCGCTGTCGTACAGGATCTTGACGTGGGTCGCAAGTCCCACGCGCTCCGAGACCGTGCGCACGCGCGCGTCACTGCCTTTGAGAAGTCGCAGCACAGGGCCGAGTCGGCTGGGTGGCATCCGACGCCCACGAATTGCTGGGTCCCATTCGCCCTCCGGAGGCGGCGGCATGGGGTACTGATGCGAAAGTCCGTACGCAAGATACCCGCCGCTCGGCAGGAACGACGGGTTCGCGAGGAGCCTGCGCAGCGCGGCCTCGAGAGCGCGTTCAGGGGCTGGGACGACGCGGACCGCAGCAGTATGCGCGTCATTGTCGAGGAGGAAGAGGTTGTACGTGAGGGTGACACGGTGGCCCGTCTTCACGGGCTCGACGGCGTGCGTGACGTCGCTGTAGAACGCGACATATGCGAGTCTCCGGTCGGATCCGGGCGCAGAAAGCTCCGCCGCAGAGTCGAATGTCCACGTCGCCCCAGCGTGCTCGAGAGTGAAAGCGCCGCCCGTGTGCGCTGTCGGGAATATGACGACGAGGGATCCGATCATCGTGTCACCGCGAGGAGTATCTTTATGGGCCTTGAAGAACGACCCAGGTCCTGCGATGCGCATGTTATCTTATTTCAGAGCACGAACATAAAATCTCTGACTAACCATAGACGTTGAGTTTGTACAACTCAGCCCTGAGCACCTTGTCACCATTCGTGGTTTGGCCTTGAAGAATATCTGGGCTGATTGCGTCGACCAGCCCAGAAGCGACAACGTCAAGTCGGGCTGCGAATTTGGCGAGGTCCATCTTTCCGGCCTTGCGATAGGTCTCATCGAGGACGTCCTTCTGGTCCATGCCAAAAGTAGCCTGATCACAGGCGGAAGCGAGAGCCACTAGATCTTCTTCTTTTGCGTTTCCCAAGTCAATACGGCTGCAAAGAAAAGGTCAATTGGCGATAAGAAAGTAGGCGGTAGGACAAGGACGAGCCTCGCGTGTTTCTCTTCATCGACATCGTAATAGACAACCAAGTCTTCCGGTTTGACGGCGTGAATGCCACCCGTGTATGGGACCCTGCATCCCGAGCGAGTCTCGGAGAATCTCGAGGTCATCTGCAATGGCGGTGACTTCCGGGGCAGTAGCCAAGGCATCCAGAGGCTGGGGCATGCTTGGTGGTCGTGAAAGAAAGAAAGGAGGTGCTGACATAAGCAATGAACGCCAGCCTTTTAAGCGCGCCCCTCACATGACCGCACTGCAACACGAGTTCCTCGACTTGCATCTTGGATTCCGTGTCGCATGTAACCCACTCCTCAAAAAACATCCGGCACCTCAACAAATGAATCTTGATTTTTATTGAAGAATCGCACAGGTAAAATCGAGGTAAGATCATCCAGGATGGTTCACCTAGTATATTCTCTCCCCAGAACGGTGGGCAGACGGCAACATATACAGATCAAAATCCAATATGCCGCCATATGCTATAGGGTCAATTTGGGTGGGCAGGTGTCGGCAGACCACGGCAGTCGGACGGGGTATTCACTGAGGTTGAACTTTGAATCAGAACTAGATTGAATTGACCAAGATAATTGTTCCGTATATATGAGGGTATACAAGTAGGATTATACAGCTGCTAAATAGCTATTTGACGAATGAAATGGCGCCGATGTACAGTAGATAGACTTTGGTTCTGCCGCAGCGGTAGTCAGTCGGGCGGGGATTCCTTCTTTGCAACACGCGTGGCGACCGAATCGGTCGAGGGGTACTCGCACTGTGCCATCGTCCCTTCAAGAGAGATATCCTGACGCGACGTCAGATACAATATAAAATAGACGCAAGCGACTACAAGGGTACCACTTACCGGGGGTCTGACAAACTCGACCGCAGAAACCTGACCGCCGCGGCTGTCGGGCACTTGGCCTAGATCGATGGTGTTCCATTCGTTCCCAAGAATCTGGTTGCGCATATATTGGCGTAGGTTGAGGACTGATAAAGCTGTAAGTTAATATGCGTAAAGCATGCGAGTAAAAGCACTCACGTCGCGAGCATGCTGTTCATGTAGACTGTATGGAGGATGATAAGCAAAGGGTAATCAATGAACACATTTCTGGAATACGAACGTTTGCTGTTGGGGGCGAGGGATATGAAGAACCAGAAGGTGTCCGGGTATACGAGAAACTGGGGGAAAAGGTTCAGCGATGTGGTTGAATATTACAGCACAGACGGACACACCAAGATCATGGTGCATGCGGACGAGATGGCCGTGAGCATGCCGCGATTCACAGCGTTCATCATCAGTTTGTTCAAGACTTTTTGCGTTCTACCGCAGACATCAGATAAAAAGAAAATGAGACGGAACGCATGACGGCGCACCTGGGTAGCCCTTGTTTGTTTTTGTGCAAAAAGGCACAGAGGTATCCTGTAATGGCGACGTCGCAAGCGAGGGATGCAGCAGTTTGAAGAGTTGTTATCGCCTGAATGTGGGGTCTTCGTTTCGTATCATGGGATTGTCTGTTCAGACGTACCTTGGTTTGGTCGAGCTTGAGGTAAGACCGGATTGATACCTGGTTAATTGTTAATAGTCAGAAAAAAAGGAGCAGCGAAACAACGTACGACAAAATCGTCTGGGCTATCCCAGCGGCTATGCATCCGGTTGCTCAATAACGTTTCAGAGCGTTTGGTTGTGGACATACAACTTGTACGAAGGCCAAAATGACCTGTAGACAGAAGGTCAGTAACTGCGCGATCGCTTAACCTCGGGGACGCACCACAAGGTATGTCCCCAGCGCAGAGCCCTCGTACACTCTGCTCTCTCGTGTCACTGGAAGCCGGTTCGCAATGTAATTTTTAGTTGGATTTGATGTACTGACGGCAAGTAGATTCGACTCGCGAAGTAGCTGTCGGAAGGGCGTTTAGTTGGGGAGGGCGCAGTGATATATAGCGCAAACGTACAGTTGAACCGCAATGCGGTGATGTACTAATTATAAGTACATCAATGAGCAGAAAATCAGCCGATGGATAGACGACAACGCACGTTAGCCAGAAAGTTGGAGCTGACACCTCGTCAGGACCTATGTTGCAGTGCGAGGAATCACGGGCTCACCGAGTCGGACCTAGAGACTCCGAGGTGAGCACACGGTAATATTGTGTTGAATATAACCAACCAGATCAATTCCTCTTGCAATTGGCCAAACCGTTGGACGAACCGGTAGAAAGTGGACCGAAAGAAAAACAGAATTTGAGTCGTTTCAAAAACCTGGAATAGCGCGTCAGACAGGACCAAAGCGGAACACATCGTCCTACATTACTGCCGTAACCTAGTCGCCAAACACGTTAGCGTGGTTGAACTGAGGGGGTGGCCACAGAACATACAGAGCCCCAAATTGTCCAGTTATCGTCCGGCCACCACTGGAAGTAAAAGAAGGTCTGCACGATCCCAATGCCGTAGAGACTGGGATAATTGGCCGTTGAGTTGTAATCGAGGCAACTTGAGAGAAAGATGAACTCACATAGTCTCGAGAAAGAGTGCGATCAGCCACGCCCCGTAGGTCGAATCCATGGACGGGACAGACATCGTTGTGGTACGCTGTGGTACGCGCGAAACCCGTCGAGAAATAAACGCGAGGGCTACATATATGAAGAGTGCCGAGGTTGAATTCAAGCCGGCATCACAGGCCACACATCTCTATTTAGTAACCTTCATTTTATCCCTGAATTGACAGATTTCGCTAATCGCTTCTACTGGGATCTTCCGAAGACTGTTACTTATAGACCTACGGTTCCCTCATTCGACGCATTAAGCTTCCGAAGGCAGCACCATTGAACGTCGACATGTCATGATTGATTCCGCCTTGACGTCGACCTTCTTTATCTGTCGCCGCCAAGTTTAGTCTCCTAAAGAACCCTACGAAGCTCAGGAGGAATGATACCGGAGAACTCACTCGGGGGAGCCTGAGATAATTCTGTTCTCAACATGGAAGTTGAGCTTCCTCCCTCGCGGTTTTTGGGTTCAACCGCATTTCTCTCGGCTCAACGCGGCGTCCGCCACCTCTGCAGCGGTGGCAAATGATAATACCCAACGCGTACTTAAGATTCAGCCTAGGACAGGATGATTCTCACTACGTCACAACCTCATCTCAAGTATTCATGGCAACAACATTCATTCTTGCCGCCATCCGTGCTTGTGTGGTGACGCCAGTATGGGTGCATTGGATGTCAATAATTGACCTCGCGATTATGGAGCCTGAGGCGCTAGTCTGTGGCGGTCAAAATTCCGTTGATAACGCGTCATCGTGCATCCAGACAGTTTCCAAGTGTGGAAGTGCGTCTACCTCAGCGAGTTGGACATTCGTTTTGGCCATTCGTGGAATGTCGAATGTCGTCTTATTCGGAGATCCACAGAGTTGCTTCCACTCGTGAGCACTCGTTTCTTCGCATTTCTTACGCGTTTTCAACGGTGGAAATGTTCTGTACGTACCCAAGTTGAACTGTGTCAAAGACTCAAAATTCCAACGCGTTGGGGAACTCATAGAACGCGAAGTTCAAACGCGTGCCGACGAGTTCAAACGCGTGTTATGACCGTGGTGCTCGAACCGTTGAATTGATGGCTCGCGACACGGTATCGTGATCGTATTACGGTGCCGTTCCACGCGCGTCCTCCACGAGTAGTAACTTGCGGTGACCAGCCACACACTCGATTTGGTTGAAAAGGCTTTATTCTGCAACCCCCAGCGCTGAAAATAGCATTCTTCTATTGGACATCACGCGCCGGACTCTAATTATCCGTTAACCTTGTGCCACCAAATTCACCTGCTTGTGTGCGGGACCTCCCTTTCCGAATCCAAGGCTCTTGCAGCTGAATAAAATTGAACGTTTACTTACAAGACGCGGGATGACGGAGCTCCGAGCGCTTGGCCGACGGGGCGCTCCCAAGGCGCTCCGCCAAACTCGCCATCGAGTCATGCAGATTTGCATCGGCTATAAATAGCCCACGTGCTTTTCCCTCCTCTTCTCCAGCCATGTCCTTTCCTGCCGACCCGTACGCCCAAGCGAAGCTGAACCGCGCGGATGCAGGCGCGTATTTGGAGCGCATAAAACTGCCTGCGACGTTGCTGGATTCTCCACCGTCGCTTTCGCTCCTAGTCCACGCTTTTCCTGTCTCACCTCGAGGAAATTCCGAAGGACACAAGCCCACTTCACGTCCCGGAGGAGCAGTGGGATGGACCATCGACTCCCATTAAACTGAGCAGCGCATTCACCAACATGCCGCTGGTGCATCCGCCTTCGATCGCATCGTCCACGAGAACAAGGGCGCGTTCTGCTTCTCCATCAACGCCTCGTTGCGAGTTTCCTGCGTTACTTTGGCTTTACGATCTCGGAGCTGGTGGGGCGGTCGTTCAAGTCGCTCGGGAACGATCCGACGACACACCCCGATGGATGGAAGTGGGGGACACTCACGCACCAGCTGTTGGTTGCGGGGTGGCCAGACCATCCCGATAGGTACCTCATCGACGGCGCCTGGGGACCGTGGAACTTGGCCAAACCGTTGGTTTATTTTCGTTCACCGTTGTTCCATTTTTTGAATCCACCGATCTTGCAGGATCAAACTCACGACGGACGCGGCGGGCGAGACTATCTGGGGCTGAATGACTTCGAGGCGTACCGCCTTTCGTACGAGGAGCTCCCGCTCTCGCCGCACATGACACCCCCGGTCGACAATATCCCGGGGTACACACTCTATCGACGCATCGCACCCGTCGGCACACCGCACGCGCTGCCCATCACGCCCAACTCGCCCGGGTACTGGTCGCCGCTGTTCCACTTCCTCCCCGTCTCTGTCCCGCTCGCGGACTTTGCGCTGTACCACCACTTCTCCGCGTCGCACGAGGATGGCGGCGTTCACGGCGTTTTGGCTGATCACCAGGATCATCCCCGGGTCGGGCGGCGCGCGCCGCTCGATGATGTATGCGGAGAAGGCGGGGGAGGGCACGCGGGCGAAGGTGTACACGACGGGTGGGCCGGAGGCGCAGGGGAGCGACGAGGGCCGCGACGTCGAGTGGGTGGAGATGGACACGGGGACCGTGAAGGCGTATCTGACGAAGGAGTTCGGTTTCAAATTTTAGAATGGATTTGCTATTGACTGGCCACTGTTGACGTTCATTAACGGCTATTCGAGTCGTCGCCTTGTCCAGCATATCACTATACAGCCATTGTTCGGCGTCCTTGAACTCGGCCTCTAGTGAACGGGATCAAATCTGAATTGTGCATGATATGCATCGAATGATATAGCGCATCCCGGGTTAAAACGATTCTAGAGTCGTTCAACCTCCGTCCAGCTTATCTATCTCCATCGAAAAATAAAACCCCAAAGATAGCCGGTTCTCCCTCGCTAGCATTTGTGCCGCTGAAGAGAACAAAACATATCGGTCAAATTTCTTTTCTTTGGGACGGTCGCAGTGGGCAGTATCAGCCGCCAATATACCCATCTATGGCTCTACCATCGAGGCTCCTCGGTCTGCCCTCCCGCGACGCTGGCTGGGCGGGCATGAATCGGGAAGCGATACGAGATACTTGGATCGACGTTATTTGACGATACTTGAGGTGAAGAATAGACCATGACACGGCTGAGCTAAGACTGGGAATTAATCGACGGTGGCGCGAGGAACCCAAATTGGGTGCGACAGAAAGCGTCGCGGGATGGCGAGGAGGTGTCGCGGGGGTGAAGTTTTAGCGCTGGAACGGCAAATTACTTAATTGGACAGTTGAAAATTTGGAGAATGATGGTTCGCGCCCCGCTCTGGGGGCATTTGGGCGGTGCCAGGTGAAGAATAGCGGAGAATAGACCATGACACGGCTGAGCTAAGACTAGGAATTAATCGGTGTGGCGCGAGGAACCCAGTTTGGGCGCAACAGAAAGCGTCGCGGGATGGCGAGGAAGTATCGCGGGAGTGAAGTCTTGGCGCTGGAACGGAGCGCACAGGCGAGTTGGTTGCACAGCTGAAAATTTGGAGAGAATGATGGTTCGCGCCCCGCTCTGGGAGGCCAGGCTCAAGAGGGACGGGGCACAGCGGTGCGCCGGGGAGCAGTGAATGCGCCAGAGTTTTGGGACGCCGCGACAGGAATAAGTCCGCTCCGATGCGGTATATTCAAGCGGAGAGACAAGTACACAGGGCGAAGCTGGGAGTTGGAACCATGGCGTCGGGGATTATCGTCGGGGTTTGCGGGTACAGGTTGACCCCTTCGCGATCTCAGCCCGGCTGATGTCAGAATGTCGAGACGCGACGTCGACAGTCGCCGCGGAGGATTCCAGATATACATAAGTAAGTATGCATATGAGGTCCGGGACATCGTCGAGCTATTAATTACAAGCCAGATCGAATCCATGGCTCAAAGAGTGACGTCGATCCGGCCGTCGATCCAAGCCTCGATTCTTGGCCAAGAATCGATATCCATCAAGGCGTGTGATAAAGACAGTGGACCGCTTGGGCAGTCAACAGACTCGGAAAGATCGCCGTAGTCGAGAGAATCTTGCGGGGATCCTTATCGAATTGCGCGCGGAACCGAGGGCGGCCAGAGTCGCCACTCGATTTTGTTCTCTGCATTGAACCAGAATCGGTTACAGTATACGCATACTATGCCTTCGTCCAAGCGGAGAGATAAATACAACTGGGTGAAGCTGAGATTTTAATTTGAAACGGCTGGGATCAAGGCGTCGGGGGCTTGGGGGACTGGTTGATCCTCCTAGATCGTCTGGGTAGCGAGTGCCGTGTCAAAATGTCGAGACGCAGCCAGTCGGTCGCCGTTACGGATTTCGAGGTTCAAAACATCATCGAGCCATTAATTACAAGACCAGACCAACCCCGCGGCCTCAAAGAGTGACGTCGATCCGGCCGTCGATCCAAGCCTCGATTCGTGGCCAAGAACCGATATGTATCCATCAAGGCCAGTGATAAGACAGTGGACCGTTTGGGCAGTCAACAGACTGAGAAAGATCGCCGTAGTCGAGTCGAGAGAATCTTGTGTTGTGGGCATCCTTCGAGAATCCCGAGTAATAATCGACTCGGTTGCGCGACGCGGAACCGAGGGCGATTTGTTTGTGGCATTGAACCAGAATCGTTAACGTATACTATACCTTCGTCCACGCGGAGAGATAAATACACCAGGTGAAGCTGAGATTCGATTTAAACGGCTGGAATATTAATCAAGGCGTCGGGGCCTTGGGATGGTTGACCCTCCTAGATCGTCTGGGTAGCGAGTGCCGTGTCAAAATGTCGAGACGCAGCCGCCAAGACCAGATCAATCCATGGCTCAAGGCGATCCGGCCGTCGATCCCAGCCTCGATTCTGGGCCAAGAATCGATGTCCATCAAGGCATGTGATAGAAACAATGGACCGTTTGGACAGTTAACGACGTCGACTCAGAATGATCGCCGTCGTTGGGAGGATCTTGTTGGGGATCCTTGGCAGTGGGGAACCCCAAATCGAGCTGCGCGTGCGGGCACTCGATTTGTTTTGTGCGTTGAAACCGGAATCGTATACCGCGCCCAGGAGAGATAGATACACTGGGATTTGAAGGTGTCGTGTCGTGTCAAGATGCCGAGACGCAGCCGCGGGCGGTGGTCGCCGTTAAGGATTGATTCTAAAGCGTCCGGGACGTCGAAGAGTTCAGTCGCAACTGAGCTGACTTGGGGGTTAGTAATGATATAGGACGGAATGGGCGCGGTGATGTTCCGAGTGCGTGCATAAACAACTTGTTCCTTACGCCGTTGCTCGGACGAGTCGTCCTGGTTGGCTTCGTGGGGGTTGGTGATGTTCGTGTGCGGGCCATTCGACAGTCGAGAACGAGAAATATTGCACAAATACGTAACCCAAATCGAAATTTCCAAACTTTTTACATGACGCTGTAGAAAAATGAGACATATATTCATGGGACGAACAAGTCAACATACACGAACCGAAGCCGACGTAATTATCATCTTATCTGTGGCTCTCCCCTTGCCTTGACGAGCGTGAACCCATCTTCATCTATCTCGGGCTCCTCGCGCTGCGGGCTCCATCAGTTGCGGGGCCTCTTCCTCGTCTTCGTCCATGCCGCTGTCGTCTTCATCCCCTTCTTCGTCCTCCCACTCCTCCGCATCCTTCCCGGCCTGCGCAACCGCGCGCTTCCCGCGCATACCCTCCGCCCGCGCCTCAAACCTTCCCACCAGCTCGTCGCGCCCCGCACGCGTCTCGTCCCACAGCCGCACGATGTCCAGCGCCACGGGCTCCGCGCTCCCGTCTTCGAGATCCGTGTCGAACTCGTCCGCGAGCACCTGGAGGAGGAGCTCCTCGACGTACTGGTCGTCCGGGGCGGGGGCGGTCTCCTCGAACGCGTCGACGAGGACGGACGCGAGCCAGGTGCGCTTCTGCGGGGCGCCGGGGCCGCCCCAGCCCTCCTGCACGGCGAGGCGGAGGGTTGTCCCACGTTTCGAGGCGCGCGAGGACGCCGCGCGCGAAGAGCACGGAGGAGGGCGGCGGCGGCGGCGGGCGGGCGGGGCGGCGGGCGCGGGGGTGTTCATGGTGAAAATTTTGTGTTTGGGTTGGAGAGCGTAGGCTTTGTGAGCAAATAAGCGGCTGTTGTCACCTGCTACCACAACCAAGTGTAAGACTACGGTGCGGTGAGTACTGAGCCTGAGTGGTTGAATATCATCAATGCAAACACTTACGCAGTTGTGCTCAGGGTCACAATAACGCTGAGATATCTTGGGTACCCAGCACTAATATCCGTGCATTTCAAGAAGTCCGAGCGAAATGGCACCGGAAGGGAGGGGCCGATTTGTGGTTCATTACGTCGGTGTGCAATATACGACTCATTTTTCTTACAGTGCCAAGTAGTTGTTGTCAGATTCGCGTTGAAGACAGCGAGAAGGAGTTCGCGCCGAAAATAGCCCACAGCCAAACAACTGCAAACAGCTGTTGTTCTTGCCTCCCGCGTCGTCGTTTAGGCGCTCTCCATTTCCTGCTCTTTGTGCCACCCACCCACCAGGCCTCCCATTCGTGGCAGATACCTCGTCAAGATGGAATATTTGACAGGTCCAGGACAGCGCGAAATACTGCAGTGGACAAGCTGGATTTATTGTTCGATTCGGGCTACATATCGTGGAACATTCCTCAGTTCTCCGCCTCTGCGACCCCGCCGCAGCCAACCGGCTCAAACGCGCTTGCGGCTCCTATTACAATTACAACGCAACTCCCTCGCCGACCCTACGCAGGACCCGCGTCCGCCACGAAGCCGCCCAGGACGACCTGCCCGACCCGCGGCGTGCGGAGGAAGAACGTCTTGCACTCGCCGGGCACATCGACGTCCGTGCGCCGGAGCGCCCGCAGCAGCATGCCGCCCGCGCCCGCGACGCCGGCGTAGAACGGCGCGCCCTGGCGGTTCAGCGCGCCGCCGTACGCCAGGAGCGCGAGGAAGCCCAGCGCCGCCGCGGTGCAGACCCCGCGGGTGTGTTCGCGGCAGAGAAGCGCGGGCGAGTGGATCCCGAGCGTCCGCGTCGTCGAGTTTGTCCTGCTAGTGACAGCCGGAATTTACTTAGCAGCTCGCTCGTCAACGTGGCCAGGCGCAACGTACCTGGTGCTGGTAAACGGTCTCAGTACGTGACGGTCCACAGCGCGCAGCCGAGATACACCGGGACGAGGATGCGCCACGGGACGGGGCCCGCGACGAGGTCGCCCCAGCCCATGAACACGCCGACGTTGAACATCAGGCCCTAACAAAGGCGAGTCAAATTCAGATGCCCTTGACAATAAATATCGGGTGTAAAAAGGCTAACCAGGGGGATCGGCGCGAGATTCGTCCAGCGCTTGCAGGTGGGGTAGAGGATGTACAGCGGCCAGGCGGGCATCGAGACGCGGAGGCTGGAGTGGTTGGTTGAACATACCGCGCATGCGAATGCTCTGCTCACGCGATGGAATATTTGATATTCTTCTCTAGGACAGCGCGAAATGCTGCAAGTGGACAAGCTGGATTTATTGTTCGATTCGGGCTACATATTGTGGAATATTCCTTGTTCTCTGCCTCTGCCTCTGCGACCCCCGCCGCACCAACCGGCTCAAACGCGCTTGCGGCTCCTATTACAACTTACAACGCAACCCCCTCGCCGACCCTGTGCAGGACCGCGTCCGCCACGAAGCCGCCCAGGATGATCTGGCCGAGCCGCGGCGTGAGGAGGAAGAACTCCTTGCACTCGCCGGGGACGTCGATGTCCGTGCGCAGGAGCGCCCTCAGCAGCATAAAGCCCGCGCCTCGCGACGCCGGCGTAGAAACGGGGCGCCCTGGTTGTTCAGCATGCCGCCGTAGGCCAGGAGAGCGAGGAAGCCCAGCGCCGCCGCGGTGCAGACCCCGAGGGTGTGCTCGCGGCAGAGAAGAGCGGGTGAGTGGATGCCGATCGTCGCGTCGTCGATTTTGTCCTGCGAGTGACACCGAATGAATTTACTTAGCAGCTCGCTCTGCAACGTCGGGGGACTGCCAGCGTAGCGTACCTGGTGCTGGTAGACGGTCTCATACGTGACCGTCCACAGCGCGCAGCCGAGATAAACCGGGACGAGGACGCGCCACGGGACGGGGCCCGCGACGAGGTCGCCCCAGCCCATGAACACGCCGACGTTGAACATCAGGCCCTAACAAAGGCGAGTCAAATTCAGATGCCCTTGACAATGATAATAGATATCTGGTAAAAAGCTAACCAAGGGGATAGGGGCGAGGTTCGTCCAGCGCTTGCAGGTGGGGTAGATGATGTACAGCGGCCAGACGGGCATCGAGGCGCGGAGGCTGCGGTGCAGTGAGCGGTTGAACATACATACCGCGAATGCGAGTTGGTACTCACGCAGTCGTGCTCAGGGTCCGTGAAGGCGAGAGAACACACCCAGCGCTGCCTGCGTCCCGAAGAACAGCCACGCGCGCCCGGGCGAGATAGCGCCGCGCGGAAGGGGCCGGTTCTTCGTCCGCTCGACGCGGGCGTCGATGTCGCGGTCGAGGAGGTCGTCGATGGTCATGATCTGTACACTTCAGTGAGTTTCCCGTCGTTGAACAATTAATTATGCGAGAGCTGACACCTACCAGGGATTTGACGCCGAAACACAGGGGGACGTAGATCGCGGCGCGGAGAAGGGCGGCGCGCGCGGACAGCTCGGGGTGCGCGTGGTACGCCATCGCGATCGACCACGCTGCGCCGGGGAGAATCCAGCGTTTTCGAACTCTCTGCATCCCATCCTCCAATTCTTACCGGTGGGGAGCCACACCACCCAGAACCCGATGTTGTTGTGCAGCCGGCAGAGCTCCCAGCACGCTTGGCCTCTCTGTTGCAGTCGGGAGTTGTTGCTGCTGCCCAGCAAGGCGGAAGTAGACGGAACGCCCTTCTTGAGCAGCGGGATACCTGCAATCGAAGGCGGGACGTGAGACCAGGAATTAATGTTAATCCGATGGTGCGGTTGTGTGCGGCTTACAGAGTCCCCAGCACGCGGCCGTATCGCGGGCAACACGAATGCAGCTGCCGAGAAGAAGGTTCGGAATACGCAGGTTCCTCGAGCGCGAGGCACGGTCATTGTGAATTCGAGCTGGTCCAGATGTTCTGGTTATGCTTGGTTGGTTGGTTGGTCCGCCGTCCGTTTCTCAACTCCCCCCTCTTTAACTGGCTCTGTGTTGATTGATATTATTGATAGACATAGTTCGAGCGTCGGTGCCGTACGCGCCCGAAAAGGGCGCAGGAGATTAGCGTCCGAGCGTCCGATTCCGCTGGTAGTGAGACCCTCTCATATAACCGGCTAACACCGGTGGCTCGTCTCACTTGGCCGTCTCCGGGTGCAGTTATGCGGTATGTATGGTCTAAGCGCCGCGCCTCGACTGGCTGGACTAAATCCGGATTTTTAGTCTAACAGCGTGTGCGGCGCCGATTTTTCCCGAGATTTGCAGCGTCTTGACTTGCATCTTGACAGGTGTAAATTCCGTCCGAACATAGCAGCAATACCGTCTTTGAACATACGAGTAGCCTCAATTGTGTCTCCGAACATAGCATCGAATGGACGATAAAGCAGGACCAGTCTTGTATTTTCTCGACCATGGCCCTCTCCAAGATTCTTTTTATATTTGCAACGACGTTTGGGCTGCACGTATCCTCGACGTCGCCTAACCCACCGCTCCATTCCTCTGAAAGAACGGTTGCACCCACCCGCGTCGAGTTCATCCTGGTCTCCCCTTCGTTTCGCGTGGTACAAAAGGCATGCTTTGTTTCAAATATTCATTACTTTGTTCTGACCGCATATACAGATTTTTTACTGGGGTGCAGCCATCGCAGAGACGGCCATAATAATCGCACAGACCCGACCGCGGTCCGTCGGCTCCCAGCTGGTCACTCGCGCCCTCACCCTCGGCGGCGGCCTCCCCAGCATCCGCCTCACCCCCCCACCGGTCCTCGGCTGCCTGCTCGTCACCAGCGGCGCGCTCCTCCGCCTCCTCTGCTACCGCGCGCTGGGCCGATATTTCACATTCGAGGCGGGCATCACGCGCAACCACCGGCTGGTCACCACGGGCCCGTACGCGCGCGTCCGCCACCCCGCGTACGCCGGCGCCGTCCTCGCGTATCTGGGCCTGCTCCTGCACTACGGGCCCGGGTCGTGGGTCACCGAGTGCGTGTGCAAGGGCAGCACCGCCGGGGCGGTCTTCTGTGCGGGATGTGTGCTTGCGACGTCGCTCGTCGTCGCGGGGCTGCTTTCGCGGATCGCGAAGGAAGATCGGGCGCTGAGGCGCGAGTTTGGGCGGGAGTGGGATGAGTGGGCTGCGCGGGTGCCGTGTATTTTGATACCATGCGTCTACTGAACGGGGAGGAAGAGGGGTTGGTTGATCCCGATCTTGTCTGCTCATGATCAAGGCCATTGTAAATTCCCCTCGAGTTTTGTGTGTAAATATATGTTTCAAAATGAACTGTTACCTCTCGATTTTGGTTGTACAAAGAACACTGCGCGCAGCGACCAAGTTCATGAGTAGCAGTTGGTTTTTCGAGCCGTGGTTGTGGCTGTGTGACACGTTGCTCGCTTCTCCCACTATTACCGTCCCTTGCACCAGTCTGACCGGCGACAGCCGTGTTGTAGCATTCTGACACCATTCTTCCAATCGAAATATGTTTTCCAAGAGAAACCGCTGAACAATCATCGACTCTGAGCCATCCCACGATCCGATGAGCTGGCTCGAACTTTCGACGCACAAATGCCCCGCCAATCTCTCTCCTGTTTCTCGGCCGCCTGAATCTAATGCTGGTGGCGACCACTGTGAACTTTGAAGCCTCGTTACGGCCCCGTTTAGGCCGCATCATTCGAAGATATGTGAATCTTCTTTTCCTAAAAAGATTGAACGTAAAGTTCAAGGCCCGGAGGCAGATTTCTTCCGGCCAATGCAATCGTGGGACACCAAAGCTTTTGGGCGATATTCAGGGATGCCCTAACATGGGTCGACATAAATCCCTGCAGAAGCTTCACCAATCTCCACAGATTCGAGTTTCCAGAAATCGCCAAGTTCACCGAAAAGCTAATCTGCCGATTTGGCGATGGCTACTAGTATATTATATCTCGGTGGCCCTCAGGACTGGCTCGGCACCAGTCTTTCCCTTCTGTTCAGCACCAACTCCACGCTCTCTACATGGCCTCACCACTCGACTCGACCTATGGCGTTTGGCTTGTCTCTCTTTTCCTCGAGACGCTGCTCTACGGCATGGGCGTTCTTCAGACCTGGATTTACTTTGCTGCTCGCCCGACCGACATGCTCTCTGTCAAGTGGACGGTGAGCAAAATTATCCTCGATATCTTTCTGGGACTCACGCTCGCCAGGTTCTCGTCGTCTTGTGCGGCTTTTTTGTTCCTTCGAGTGGTCGTCGTCTGTGACACACTATCTATAGAGCTCTGGAGACGATCCAAATCGTGTTCTTCTTTCTTTCGTCGTACTCTCGTTTCATCGAGCGCTTCGGGGAGCTCCAAATTGATCTTATCTGGTGAGCAATAATCCTAGCTTTCAACGCCGTGTGGACTTACGAGCCCGTTATCAGGGCCGATTCGGTATGAACCGGTGCACTCCACCTGTCGTTGACGCTAACGATATCTCACCTCCGTAGTTGCAACTCCTTGCCGCTGTATGTTGTTACCTCATTATGGGCGAGTCGTTGCTTATCCCATTCACAGTATCTTTCCGCTTTCGTTGTTCAGATGTAACGCGTCCTGTCCATATATCTATCGCACTTACTCACTCGTCCTAGATATTTTGCGACCCGAATCCATCAACGTGAGCGAATTATTGTCTCAACGTTTCCTTATTGAAGCCTTGTCCTAGTCACCAAAGCGCGGACGAAATTCAGCCTCTCCGCTTTCGGCATATACGCAATCGTATGTTTTATGCGCCGATTTATTTCTCTATCGAGCTTATTTCTTCCTGCGTCGACAGCTTCTGTTGGCTGTCGTGCAGATTGGTATGCTTCTTTTTTATTCAAGGCGTCGCTAACGTCTGCACATCACAGTCGCCGGGATCATCCAGACGATCTGGTCGTAAGTAACTCTCTTCCCTTTTGGCTTCGGTACTGACCAAATATTTTTCAGGTACGAGCTGCGATCTTTCCTCAAACTCGATGAGACGAAGGTGTGAACACTGAACTCCTCAATTTTCTCTCCTCCTAACAACTTGGTATCAGGCTATTACCACCCTCCAAGCTGCCGCTTCCCTTGCCTGCGACCTCCTCATCACCACCTATCTCTGCCTATTCCTCAACACTCAGAAGGGCGAGATGATGAAGTAAGTCCAGTCAGTTACCTTTGCGCCAAAGACGGTTCTCATATAGTCGGGCGACAGAACCAACACGATGATGGACATGCTTATCCGCGACGCTATCAATCGCGGCGTGCTGACCGCGCTGTCTTCCGCTGTGAACATGGTTTTGGTACGGCCCATAACTGTCGCTACATTTTCTATATACTCACGGCTTCGCAGTTTCTGGCGCTCCCTAACACGTTCTGGTTTTTCCTCGGACTCGCCCCAAGCAGTAAATGTGAGTACTACATTCTTCGGTCGCATGCTCCGTTCTAATTCTGCTTGACAGTGTACATGAACAGCCTGCTCGCCACGTACGTCCTCGTGTCCACCATTTTAGTAGACGCTCATCATTCGCAGGCTCAATACACGCCAGCACCTTCGGGACAAGCTCTCTGCCAGCGACAAAGGCTGGAATTCGATCCCGATGGCGACTATAACGAGTGGCGATATGCCCAAGAGAATGCAAGGGCGGGCGTCCATCGCTGCGGTTGATTTCGAAATGGCTTCTGTAGGGCAATCTTCGGTTGTGGCGATCGCCATCTGAATCATTTTTGAAGGTCGACATGAATGGAAAAAGAGAAGGCCTTCTCGTGTGTGCCTAGTCCGGTAGCAGATGACGCCTGGCGGCCGAGCAGCATTCCTACATACCTTCGTTCTCTATTCCGCATTACTTGAAATTGTATATCATAGCAGACCCGGAAATTGTTGTTGAAATGAAAGCTCTCACATTCCCTTTAGTACGTAGTCAGTCGTATACCGCACAATTCGATATCTTGTCGTTGATGTTACTTGGTTACGGGCCGTGTGGGCAGGGGTCACGGTACAGGGTCGCGTTATGTTAAAGAACCCATTACTGCAATCACCACGGGTCCAGGACCGTGGTATGCGTCGGACTATTTCTGAACTTCAACTTAGGCAATCGAAGTGCTAAAATTTGTCAAGGTGGGATTCTTACCAAAGTTTCCCTCCACGAATCTTTCCTTTTACTGGCAGCTAGAGTGGTCTGCTCCGAACTGAAGAGGGACTCAAATTAAACCAGTGTGCTCCGAACTGGAGAGGGAACTCGACTTAAACCAGTGCGACGTTCACTTATATCTGTTCGGATATCACATGAACGGCTGATCCTGATGAGGTCCTCCTTTATCCTTTTCTGCTGTAGTCTCGCCTCTCGAAGTGACGATAGAAACGGAGATAGATATCTCTCGCCAAAAAAACTATAAAGCGTCCTTCTTGGCGTTGCGGCACTGCTGATTTCGCGATGCCTTCCTTTGTCCTCGAAAATGGCGTGGTCTTTGGATACACCGACAGCGGTGTCGTATCTGCCGGTGACGTCGACTATACCACACTCGTTATAATCCATGGACATACGTTCCACAGCGGTGCATAATTTGCTTAGCTCAGCGAACCAGTACTCACTTGTCTGTGATAGGAACCTTTCAGCGCCTCCATGCCCAGGCACAGGCCAACTCTCTGCGCATAATCTCTGTCAACCGACGCGAATACCCCGGTTCCAGTCCTTACAGTGCCGAGGAGTTGACTGCGTTCATCGAGGGCAACGACGCAGAGCGAGCGTCTTTACTGGAACAGCAAGGCCGGGATCTTGCCATGTTTCTGGACGGTTTAATTACAGAACTATCGATCCCCCAAACTGGCGGCGTCGCGCTCATTGGCTGGTCCATGGGTACCTTATTCCTTCTGTCTTTAATAGCATGCATAGAGACCCTGCCCACGGCCAGCCAAGAGCGACTGCGTGCGTGGGTCCACAGTGTGGTCATGTTGCGTGCGTCCAAGTCCGCCTCCATCTACCGCTATCTATTTCTCAACCTCCATGTAGAGTCCCCTTCGCTCGCCCTCGGCCTTCCCAGCCCCTCTGGCCGGCTCATCCCACAGACCGACCCGACCATTGCTCCCGAGGCCCGCGGCCCGGCATTCGCGAAGTGGGTCTCCAGCTACTTCCTCCACGGTGATCTCTCTACCCACAACATCGACCACTTGACGTACAACGACACCGACCCAGCCAAGCCTTCGACCATCGAGACGTTGAAGCCGGAAGACCTGTTCGCCATGACCGACTTCGCTCCCGCCGAGAAGTACGACAATATTGTAGGGCTTCCTGCGTTCGCGGGCCCCGTATTCAGCCAGACCAACAAAGCACTGTTTAATTCAGCGGTGCGAGAAGCATGGAGCGGCACTCGGTTCTGGAATATATACGGCAGCGCGGAGCCCTGGACCGTCATTTACGGGTCCTGGTTTCTTGAGGACCAGTCGCGTGCGATGAAGCTGGGAATTACTTCCAAGGTCATCCAGGGAAGCAATCATTTCGTACGTCTGCTTTCCCCTCGCGATTTTCAAGTCGATTTAATTAATATCTGCAGCTTGTTTGGGAGGATCCCGAAAAGGCGATCAGCGAGTTGAAGGAATGTTTTTCGTACTAGTTGTTTGCGGCGGATTCTAGAGCTTTCATTGGATTCGGTTAACTTCATGTAAGATAGGACTCGGCATCCGGAATAGTGAACTTATGGTTTAACGATGAAAAGAAAGCGGGATAATACATTGTAACAAGTTGAAGGAACACATACAAAAGTGATTTACACACACAATTAATTTTTTTTGTTTCTCAAGTGGAAAGCTCGGATGCGAGTGCATGCCAAAGGCGCATCGTTCACTCAATTTATTTCTCACTCGCTCCATGACAATTTTGCCAGGATGGAGAAGGATTCGGGGACTGCCATCAACGCCATTGGCCTAAAGATATTCAGCTGTCGTATGCGACTAAGCACCCTAGAACTGACCGCCCATGTAGGAGCCCCCTTGGCCACAGGAACCCCTGAAGTTGCGAAGGAGGTCCAGTATTGCCGCATGGCCGTCACAAGGACTTGGTCGTCGGCGTCGAAGATTTCGTCTTCGAAGAACGCATCCAACTCATCCGCATGATTGGAGCCGAGAAGTCGGGTTGTCCCAACTAAGGACGTAGATATTTCAGCGACCGAGGTGAATAATCAAACCGGGCCACTGACTGGTATTGATATGCATGAAAACCGGCATTATGCACAGTTCCAGCAATGCTCAAGGCGGTGCATATGTATCTGAAAAAATCATCAAAACGGCCAATGGACGTCATCTCTCAAAATACCCACCTCATTTCGCCGTAAATCTGCTGTGCTTGCAAGCTGAACGAGCCTTGGTAATCTGCAAGTGGGTAGAGACGCAGGGCCGTCTGAAAGGAAGCCTTATTGATGGTCGGGTACTGCCCGGCAATGAAGTTGTACACGGTTGTTTCGGTCGCGTCTGGAGAAGACGTGTTTGCCGCAGGGTTGTCGAGACTCGCGGACCAATTTGAACCTTCGTTCGTATTTGATCTGAAGTAGTTCAGATGATGACCGTGAGATGCGTGTCTTATGCTCACCCAAACAGAACTGGAACACGGACGAAATGCCCGTTCCGAAATGCCTCAATAGGCCGTTCGCGGATGAAGTTACCATCTGCTATGGGTCCAAACGGATACAGGCTGCTTGTCAGGTTAAGAAGTGTCTGTGACCCAGCCGACGCGATAGTGCCAGTGGGTGCGGCTCGCAGACAAGCCATTATGGCAGGGCCGTTTCCGCTACTTCCACATCCGCTGAATTTCAGAAAAGAATAGATAATGAGAAGCGATTGAGAGAGCTGAAACGAACACTGCACTTCACGCACGACCCGCGAATTGTGCGAACAAGTCTTCAATGAAGGCGTCAGTGTAACGCGGTAAATATAGGAGCGGCGGGCTGTCTCCTATAGCACGCGTGAACAAGTTCTTGTTTTCTCCGCCTTCGGCGATGAGCTACAAGTCGGTGAGCTTCGAGGTTAAATTCGTTAATTGGCTCGCACGAACGTGATAGGAAATGGACCCTGCTCCTGGAACGAAGTTAGAACCGCGATAGCTGCCGTCCATTGAGCGACGTACCTGCTGACTGACCCCAAATCGTTACTCGGCTAGTGAAAATGCTGTCAAATAAAATAATAGCAGTGAAGGAAAAAATCCACCTCTTGTCGCCACCGAACTTGCCGATGTACGTTTGAACCCATTCCAGCGCGGCTCTCTAGGGTCATGTTTGAATCGCACGTTGACAATTCTGATAATCAGAATTCGATACCTGATCGAGAAGACCCGCATTTAACTGACCGCTCTGGTGAACAGGCGTTCCGGCTGGCAGCGTCAGTAATGTTGTTCAAGAACAAGATGAATACGCTCACCGAGAAAGCCGAACTGCCCCAGACGATACCTGCGGGTTGGATTAAGTGGTAGACTGTCAGCAACTGCATATTGACACGCACTCAAACGTGACAAAAATCAAGGGCTCCTCGGACGATAGAAGAATATTCTCAGGCGGCGCGTCCCGAGTTCGTCCGGTTTCAAACCCACCACCTGCGCCCGATTAAATCAAACTTCGGGCAATTGCGGTACCCTCACCATGAAAAAACACCAAGACTGGGAGTTTACTCGCCTCCGTCGTATTTATAGGAATATAGACCTATCGAAAAGAGTCAACAGAACGGTCACTGGTCGAGATGCTGGATGCTACGTTTCCGAACAGGCAATCCTCATCGGTCGTGGCCCCGGAGTTTTTCTGAGTAGTTGCGATGCATGCAAATCCCAACTAATACGAATTGAGCAACGAAGATTTTTTGAATTATACCGTGACTCACAGCGGTTGCATTGACGCTTCCAAGGTGGGTCGATGGAGGAGAGACTGGTGCTCGCCACCTGAGCTGTCCGGTAGGCGGATCCGCATATCGAATCCCCCGAAAATATATGATACCGTTCGTGGAATTAGTGAGACCCGTGAAGGTACCATCTACAGTGAAAGATCAGAACACGCCGGTTAAACACCGCCAGGCTTCCACTCACAATCAAGGGTGACAGTGGAGAGTGCCGCCGCGTCGACTGCGAGTATCCCGGACAGCAGTACGCCAAATAATGCCCCGAGCATCGTTGAAGTAGACGAGGGAAGATGCTACCGCCGGTGGGTTGTTGATAGAGATTTTTATCGACACTTTAAATAGTCCGGACTTCAACACTGTCTCATGACCGCCGGATATATCGGCTAGCGAGTTGTGCCTGTAACAGTGTAGATCCTTGCTAGGACCGTCGTTTCACTCTTGTTCCGAGTGTAGGCCTGTATACACGAGAACGTAAATTGGGAAATCGTAGTTCATGTGACAAGAACACCTTCTTCGACGTCGGAGCTAGATAACTCTGAGTCTTCAAATGCCAGTAAGTTAGCTCAATTTTCCAATCCCGGGCGTTGAGAAACCCTTGCCAGAAATGTGCAATCTTCTAGAGCGTCCGACGGCCTCGACCAACCGAACCGTTCTTTGTCCCTGAGCGTCGATTGTCCCTGGAGCGCGTAAGATGTGGTGTTGGTCCGGAACATCTGACCACTGTGAGGTCGAAGGGAGGTGATGGAGCAAGATGGGAGTGGCCATCTGAACGGTGCAGCACGGGGTAGATGATCCGCAATGATACGCGCTGATGAACTGCGGGCCGATACGAACCGGTATTCAACCGCTATTACAAACGCAAGTTCAAGTTTTCAACCACTCGTTTACAGATTGTCGACGTCGGTGTAAATCCAGTATCAAGTATTTATTTCCGATGCAAGGCCATGCCAAAATGCACATCGGGTGCTCAACGCATCGGTGACGTTCTCCAGCGAGATATTGCCTGGGTGAAGGAGGATTCGGGGACTACCATTGTTGTCGGCACTGGGCTGAAATCCGAGATTTATCAGAGGGGTATAGACAGCTAATATCGGGAGGACACTTACCACCCAAGTAATGGAATCAGCGGCAACTGGCGCGCCGGACGTTGCAAACGATGTGAAATAACTGCGCATGGCGTTCACCAGCGTCTGATCTGCATCATCGAACGTTCGCGTGCCGTCGAAAAATGCGCTTCAGGTCCGCGCCGTGATCAGAGCTCAGTGTTGGATTGTCCCAGCTGCAGATGGGTCAATGAAATTCATACAGCAAGTGCGCTCGAAAAGGCTGACTGGTATTGGTATGCCTTCAAGCCAAAGTTCCGCGCGGCGCCAGTGATCATAACGGCAGAACAAATGTATCGCATCTCGCCGTACATTTGTTGGGCCTGTAAATCGAAGGAGTTGTTGTAGGTCGCGAGCGGATAGAGCGTCAAGGCAGTCTGGAACGACGCTTGGGTAAAGGTGCTGAACTGCCCGGCGATGCAGTTGTACACGTTCATTTGAGTCGCGTTCGGGTTGGCAGTGTTCGCGGCGGGGTTAGCGAGACCCGCACACCAATGGGCGCCTTCGTTGGTGTTGGATCTAGGTGGAAACATCAATCTCACATCTTGCGCATTACAGCCCACTTACCCAAATAGGACGGGAACACGCGCAAACTTCCCAGAGCGGAACGCCTCGACGGGTCGATCTCGGATAAAATGACCATCCGCGATCGGTGCGAAGGGATAGAAACTGCTGGTGCGGTTTGCCAGTGTCTTACTTCCGGCAAGCGCCAAGCTATCAGTAGGTGCGGCGCGTAGGCACGCCATTATAGCTGAGCCAGTGCCCGAACAGCCGCTGCAATTATTGAGCAGGTGGGGCAAACGATGAGGAAAACCACTTACACCAAGCCAACGAACTGCGAGAATAAATTTTCGGTGAAGGCGTCGTTGTAGTGAGGCAGGAAACTGAGAGACGGCGAATCACCCTGGGTTTCAACATCAGCACTGTAGTGTTGTGAATATATTGAACGAAACCTACCATTGCCTGTTGGAATAATACGTTCCCATTTGCTCCGCCTTCGCCAACGAGATGGAACATGGTTGCACCTGGAATCGAGTTAAAACGATAAAACGTCTGAGGGATTAGATCGTACCAGCTCCGGCAGACTCGCCCCAGATCGTGACGCGCTTTGGGTCGCCACCGAACTTCCTGATATATTTTTGAACCCACACGAGTGCGGCTTTCTCAACATGACGTAAGAACGCAAAACATAAATAGGCAGAGCATGGCATACCTGATCCAGGAGCCCCGCGTTCAGTGTTCCATCATCATGAACCGGGGTTCCTCCTACCCGGGTGGGGTGAGAAGGGCGATTCTGGACAAACGAAGTGTGGGCGAAACTCACCGAGGAATCCAAATTGCCCCAACCGATAGTTGAAGGTTACGAAGAGGAGAGGTTTAGAAGACGGTTGAATGATGTTCTCGGGAGGAGCGCCGTTGGAGCTTCCGCCCTCGAATCCACCACCTACTCTGGTATCAGTATGTCTCCCGGTGTTATGAAGCCATGGCTGACCGTGAAAATAAACGAGTACAGGCAACGCGCTGTTGGCGGTGGTGGCGATAGGAACATACACCTGGAAAAGATCGTGAAAATTGAGAGTCGCGCAAATGTTATAAGCCCACATTTCCGAATAGACAATCCTCAGATGTCGATGAACTCGCCGCGCTTTGCGTGGTTGCAATACAGGCGGCACCAAACTGCAAGGAATCAAATAATGAACCATGGTCTGGCCGTACGACTCACGTCTGTCGCAGTCACATTCCCAAGCTGAGTGGTTGGAGGAGAGACGGCAGCGCGCCACCTGAGCTCCCCAACGGGTGGATCTGCGTATCGCACACCGCGAAAATAGATGATAGCGTTCGTCGTATCCGTGAGGCCCGTAAAGGTGCCATCTAGCGAAAATATTAGCATCATGTCGAAGATAGATTGAACAGTGTATTCAACTCACAATCGAGGGTGACGGTGGATAATGCTGCTGCATCTACCAGCACCGCAATGTACGCCGCGAGGGCTATTCGCGAGGGGGAAAACATCTTCGGGAACGAGATGGGGTGTGCTTGCGACCGGATTTAAATATCGTGAGGATCATAGGCTGCCAGATGACCTCATGACGCTGTTGCGCATGGCGAAGGAAGACCAGTGGAACGCGGAAACGTCCCGTTTGCCGTCCGGCATCAGCCTATGAAACTTATCGGGCTTGCTCGTTGGAGGTACAAGGGCTGGCGCACTGTCCCAGAAATTTTACAGAAAAACGCTCAATCTCGCTAGATCTATCGCCCCGCCGGCCGTGAGAATCAAGCGAGATGGACATTGGATTCGCAAGGGCGGTTGATCACGTTGGACGCTAGCCGACGTCGGCCTGATGCGCGCCATCATTTGGGCATCCCAATTTGGGATTTCTGTTGAATTTCAGATTGTCGTGAAGTTAGTGGAGAGATGCAGTCCATGTCCACCTGTCCCCGGTCCTCAATATGACTCCTGCTTCTGCCCTTGCTGGCTCGTCTCCATCGTTCGAATTCGAATACGCTTCTGTGGACTTGTGCTTGACTCCAATACAACTAAATTCGCTCTGAACTGTGTCTTCTCAGCTTGATTTCAGTGACCAGGAGTCGCTCTTCGTCGTTTATTCACCCAAATTTCTGCCTTTCAGGACCACCTTTGAGGAATATTGACTCAGAGGTGGGGTGGAAAAATCAGGTTGACGGAAACTTGAGCAAACCGAACGAACATCCGCATCTAATATAACATTGCAATCTTTGTGTTCTATCGGATTATCCATCCACCCAGATCTCTGAAATCGGAGGTCAGCCTCCACGAAGAATCGTACGAAACGCGAAGGCGGCGGGAAACGTACCAGATATCCACTCGACACCCTACAACTGGTCCAATCTTTCTCTTACGATGGAGTAGAAGGGGGATATTCTCGACGATGCCGTGCCCATCCAAATACAGAGCGCAAGCCGCCTCAGTGAGGTTCCGAATGGAGCCGACGTTTTCGATTATCGGGAGGGCTACACGGCCGGGCTAGAAAGGCCAATCAATCGGCAGCCTGTAGGAAAGAGAGACTGAATAATACGCACAACGGCGACCGATTGCATGGACCCGGCCCATCCAGGAATGAGACTTCAAAGTACCGGGTACCGTAACCCGTGCCGTTTATGCGGTTGGGTCGGGCGTCTTGGTCTGCACGAACGTGCATGCTTCAAGTAATAAGTGGAGTTCATCACAAAATATTGAATAGTGGGACTGACAATCGCCAACTGTCTGGTCAACTTCTGCTCCACGCCATCAACCCTGGACACCAAGGTGTTGAGTACGACCAGAATTTGAGCCAAGGTGGCATCTGCGCTCAACGGAATCAGAGATATATAGGCGGAATCTTCGAAGATCAGAGGGATTGACCAGCTATGCTGTTCACTTTGCGGAAAAAATAAAACAGCAATATAGTTTGAGGTTTAAGCAACACAAATACGGAAAAGTTCAATCGCGCGAGTTTCATCGCAACATCTGGATTTTGAATACACATCACAAAATTTTGTCCGTACCGGTTTCCCGCCAGAATACCCGCACCTGCTCAGGAGGAGTCAGGACCGACCCGTCCCCCCGATGCAAGGCCTCAGCTACGTGGCTTCGTGCTATATCCACACATCGGAGAGCGATCCAACTTCGGCTGTCACAGAAATATGCATTCCTTCGTCGACTAAATTTTGGAGTCGCGGCAGGTTGAGGCAGAAATCGGGGGGCATCAACAAGTGGTCGCAATTCCCCCGCCACTTCATCTGGAAGGATTTCAATCGAGCATCCGGGTTGTTTGTGTTCCCCCGGAGTTCGAGACTATCCACCAAATTCCCGTAATTGATCGTAGAGTTCTTGTTCTTGGAGTGGGGCTCAATCCATTCCCAAACGGAGCATGAGAAGGACACCAGTTTTGGGAGAAAGGCTGGATCGCAGAGACGATGCACCAAACCCGACATTTCTGCGACATTCAAGCCGGTCATGTCAAGAACGACGAGGTCGAGGAGGAACTGGTAACCACCAAGGATGTATGAGTATGCATCATGCAAGGAGAGATGCATCAATGGTGGGCGTGAACGAGATAAAAAGCAGACGAATTCCTCTCCGGAGCCACCATGGTCACCATCCAAGTGCAGTTCTCTCAATGAAGGGAGTGTCAAGTAAGCAAGTATGTCGCTGGACACATATATGCCCCTCAAATGGAGAACCGCGAGAGGGAGATGAGGCGGAAGCAGCGTCGACTCGCTCATGTGTCCGTCAACATGAGTAAATGTACATTTGACCAGTGAGACGGCCCATCGTAGAACGTGCAAGCACTCCATCCCATCCAATTGCTCTCCTCGGAATTGAGTGAGCTGCCTCCATGGGAGGAGGATCAGGGTTGGCGGTATACACTCCAAGACAACAGCACGCAATTTTGGCGCTTCCTCGAACGCGCCCACTGAAGTTGGAGGCCGCCTCGACATTCCCTGTATCTGGAGTGTTTCGAGGGCAGGGAGTCGTCCGTGAACACCGGATTCGAAGTGTTCCGATATGAGATCCTCGTATGGGAGGCAGAGGGTAAGATTTCGCCATTGGCTCGAGTGGGCGATGATTGGAAGCAATATCGCCGATGAAGTGGGAGCAGAAGGATGATTTAGATGTTTTTCCAGTGTAAAGGACAAAAGTTCCGGCCCAGCTCTTTCGAGCCAACATGCGAATCGCCTCGAAGCCAGGGCGGAATTCAGGGACCAGTCGTCGACGGAAACGTGGAATGTAGCCCAAATCTTTGGCGTTTCGAATGCCACAGATCTCCACGCTCGACAGATCTGCGACAAAAGGAGCGGCGTCGGAAGCCTCTCACAGCTGAAGTTGAGCATTGACTCCGGATCTCGAAGATCTGGGAGACAATGGCCGAAGATTTCCGAGGTCACATCGAAAGGCAAGCTCAGAACGGGATATTTGAGAGACTGGAGCTTCTTCTGTACAATCTTTCGCTCTCCTTCGAGTAGAGCAATCTGTATATCGATTTGGGCCAAACGATCCCGCAGAGATTGATTTAACTCCATCTGCATAGAGTTTGGAAAGTCATGAAAGGCTGGAAGTAACGATATACGAGGACTTACCGGGGAGATACTTACGTCAGGCTGCCGTTGTAATGGTCGTGTTCAAGGATCTTACGCGATGATGCCGTGACGCATCAAGATCCTAAGCTTGTCCTCGACCGTTTCTCCAGCGTTTCTCTGTCGAACTCCATGCACCGGTACTGCTCAAGAAGAGATACTAGCCTCTGGTTATACTCCACGGAACTTCCCAAACGATCTTGGAATTCCTGGAGCTCTTTTTCAATCTTATTCTTCGCATTCAGTTCCTTGCCTATAGTCTCGCTTGAGACGCTGTAATATCGGTACCAACTCGTACCTCGTTCGACATAACTTGTCTTCAAGATGATCCTAGTACGAAAACCCGGTTCTTCGCGGCGGCTTTTGTTCGTCAGTGCAAAATCTTGGTCTCCCAAAACGTCCTTCCCGAGGAGGTGCATCGTGGAGATGCTCAGACGTAATTCCTCGACCTGCCTTCTTCAAGTTCTTGTGCCTTCGATGGGGCAATGCCGCAAAACAGGCAGCCGGACCAAGTACTTCACGGTCTCCATGGCAGAATAGAAGACGGCCAGAATCTACAAAATATTGACTTGCATTGCTCAGTATATCATTCCACAAGCTGCCTCATGTTCCTGGCTTCGACGAAGTGCTCAATGCAGAAGTGCGATTCCCTGGCCCCAGATGCCACGTTGCACTCGACGCTGTAAAAGCCGCCAATTTCCACGTAAAAACATCACGACGCCTGCTCAGCGTGTAGGGTAAACATTTGACTCGTCCACTGGTTGCTACTTCTGGGTGTCTCATCTTCACCCGCCATGAGCCTAGGATCGCGCCAACACCCATGCTACCAAGACCCCAATCCCAGATCGAGGCTCAAGCCAGACACTACATCCACCATAAAATACATCAAAATGTACGCCGGAGCAATACCCACCACCTATCCCTACGCGCTTCCTCTCGTCCCGGGCCTCTACGGCCAGAAAGGCACTGTCTATGAATACCGCCCTGTCCCATTCTTCGAATTCCGCGGCTCCGGCGCACCGCCAGCAGACCTGGGCACCCCAGGGGACGTCTACATCGACCTCACGCCCGACGCGCACGCGCTGTATTGCAAGTCTGAGGAGGACTGGGCGCGGTGGGCAGGCCCTGCGGAGGCAGCGACGGAGCAGCTCTGCCACCCGCACTTTGTCGACGAGAGGCAGTCGCGCTACGTGAACCTGCACCCGGAGCAGGGTCCCGAGTGGGTGTGCCGCCAGACGGTCGTGCGGCGGCAGCAGGCGCTGCGCGCGGCGGGGATACTCGAGGATAGCCACGCCGACAGCGCACAGGCGGGCTTGCGCCTCGCGTCGACGATCATCGGGCAGTACCCTCGCCAAGACCGGCGGAGTGCAAGCACCGTCGTCGCCTATTCCGAGTGCCAGCCCTGCCCGCGGTGTTTCCCCCGCGACCATGGGCGCCGAGTCGGATTTATTCGCGTCGGACTCGGAGGGCCCGTCAGACGCAGAGCCGAAGCTCTCTGATGTCGATGATGAAGCGTTCTTCCCGTCCAAACGCGCACGCACGCTTGCCTCGTCCTCCATCAGCGCGGCGCGTTCCGCCAACCGCCCCGCGGCCACCGCCGCTCCAAGACCACGATACTGGCACCCCAGCCCTGACCCTGAGACGCGGCGGCTCGAGGAGAAGCTCGCGGCACTGCAGGCGGACAAGGAACTCCACCAGCTCAGGAGCCGCAAGCGCATGCTCCTTGTGTCTCTCGCCACCGCGCAGCGCGGATTCAGGCCCGCCTCAGAGCTGCTCCAGACTCTCGAGAAGGAGTACACGAAATACCGTTAGTCTTTCTCTTCTTCTGTATCATACTTCGTCTTAGCATCTATGCAGATCCCTCGGACGCGCCGTCCGTTATGCGTGAGCCCATCGTCGTCTCAAAGCGGTGATGTTTCTGACGACGCCTTATGCTAGCCACCGAACCGTGGGTGCTCCCTGACCTGAGAACCGCCGTTGACCACGGTCCGTACTCGTTCGTCTCTCCGCTTTCTCGATCATCAGATTTACTCGGTCCGGACAGGCAAAAAGGAACTCCGTGCCACGCAAATCAAGCGCGCGGAGGCGGAAAAGCAGCTGGCGGAGCGTGTGCAGTGGTGCGATGCACTCAGACAAAACCAGTAGACAGCCCTGAACGCCACCATTTCTTGTATCTGTGTTTGAATGTATTCATTCTGTATCGCCGCAAAGGAAGAAAAGCAAACAATTGTTATTACATTGACACAGAAGCAGAAGGGATCTGCACAAACGTTAAACGCTAAAGCTAAACATATCACGGCTTGTGCGTCTTTTCCTTCCCAAGGAACGCGACCCCGACCTCCCTCCCGTTGAGGCCCTGCGCGACAACCACCTGCGGGTCTCCGGGCATAACATCCAGCGCATTATCGCTCCACTTGACGTCCGCCCCATCCCCGAGTGCGCTCAGCCACAGCCCCTTGACCGGCCGCTCCGCGCTCACCGTCACCTTGCCTGTCGCGCCGTCCACCTCGACGCGAAGCTTCGGGTCCCGCAGGAGCACGGGCTCGACGAAGCGGAAGGGCTGCGGCCAGTCCGCGAACCGCGCGAGGACGGCGCCGCTCTCCGCGTCGAGCAGGCGCGCACCCGCGACGACCGTGTGCGTGGTGGTGAACTGCTCGTCGGCCGTGGGTGACGGGGCGGCGGCGGCGCGCGGGGGACCGGGGCACGGGATCGAGAGGAGCTCGGTGGCTTGGTTGGGATGCAGGGTGACTGCATGCGTCTCAGTATGCGTCCACGTCGAGTTGAGGTCGACGTAGTGGAGCTCGAGCGTTGCGGAGCGCGCGGCGAGGGAGGCGTTCGTGCCCCAAATCTCGAGCGTGGCGCCGTAAGATTGGAAGTTGCCGTATTCGTAGTATTGGGCAGGGCGGTCGTTTGATCGGTTTTTGATGACCTTGGCAAGTGTGAGGGAGGAAAGGCATGAGGAAGATGGCGCCGAAACCTACAGTACGCAGTACGCCCACCGAGTACGTCGCTAGCTGCCTGGCGATCGTGAAATATATGGGTTTTGGCCGAAGCTACAGAGCCCAGTCAATGGGAGGCGCAGGTAAACGCATAAAGGCGCACGAAATAATCGGCAATAGCCCACGATGTCACAGGCCAGCAGTCGTTTAGTTGCCACACCAACACACCGCCCGTCTATTCGGAGAGCAGTCAAGATTCGTTTATGGCGCAGCGCTCCAAGACACGCACATATTGCTTCCCCGGCCCACCCCACTTCCGGCGCCACACCTGGTACGCGTATCCCACCCCCTCGGACGCCATCAGCCGCGTGTTGTACACATACCTGAGGCCCGTCATATCAGTAAAACAAGAATAAAGCGAAGAGAAAAGGAAAAGCACATACGTTTCGAGATCCTCCGTAACTCTCAAATTATCGTTCATAAGAATCGCAAAGCGGCGCTCAAAGCTGCCTGCGCGGCAGTGCTGCGCCATCAGCGCGCTCTGCGCGTGCCTCTGCTCCGCGCCCGCGCCGTCCATCCAGTACTCGATCGTCTTCATCTCAGGGTGGCTTGGGATGCCAAATTCTCTGCAAGTTCCGATATTTCAGTGATGATATGCGACGGGGGAGGAAGGAAGGGAGGGGACGCACGAGACGAAGCGCCCACCAAGCTTGACGTAGTCGTGGTACGGGAACTCCTTCCCGCCCCAGATATTCCATTGGTGCACGTCCCCGACCGTCGGGTCCGCGGTGTCCCATCCTTTCCCGCCGTACGGCGAGCCACGGTGGTACGGGATGGGCTGCGGCCCCGTCAGCGCGGTGACGACCTCGGGAAAGACCTCCTCGTAGAGCTTCACCGCCGGCAGGCTCGGCACGTCTGTCGTCGAAATACAAATACACGCATCAGTACAAAGCGGGAGTGGAGGGGAGGGAAGGAGGGAGGTACGCACCGCCCCACTGGTTGACCATCTGGTAGTCCTCGTTGTTCCCACAGAAGAGCGCGATGGACGGGTGGTGCCGCAGCCTCCTGACGTTGTCCTCCGCCTCCTTGCGCACGCTCGCGACGAACGAGTCGTGTGCGGGGTACACCCCGCACGCGAATTGAAAGTCCTGCCACACGAGGATGCCGAGCTCTGCAACGCTCCTATTAGCCGGGGGAGTAGGAAGAAGAAGAGAGCACAAACCGTCGCAGACGTCGTAGAAGACATCGGGCTCGTAGACGCCGCCGCCCCAGAGGCGCACCATGTTCTGGTTCCCGTCGCGCAGGAGCGTGAGCCACGCGCGGAAGCGCTCCGGCGCGATCGTGGTGAGGAAGTTGTCCGCCGGCACCCAGTTTCGAGCCTGTGTACAATGATTCCCCGCATTAGTTTCGGGCTCGGCAGGAAGGAGGACGGAGGTACGCACCGCCCGCGAAGATACGCACGCCATTGACCTCGAAGAGGAACGACGTGCCAGTGCCGTACTGGTCTGGCTCCTCGAGCGGCTCCTGCACAAGCGCGACGCGGCGGAAGCCTACACGTGTCGTACTTTCGTCGAGCGTCTGGCCATTCGCGGACAGAAGGAGGACGGAGACAGTGTAGAGGTTCTGCGCGCCGTAGCCCACAGGCCACCAGGGCTCGACCACGCCCTTGAGGTCCCATGCCACTGCGGAGGCGAGGGATGAACCCGAGACGGGCACGTCCTCGGACTTAAGGACGGTCTTATTACTTGCATCGGAGAGGACGATGCGGAGGGACGCGTCGAGCGGGGCGGGCTCCAGCGTGACGTCGACTTTGAGAGAGGGCGTGTTCTCGTCGGAGAGCAGGGCGTGCGTCTGCACCTCTTGGAGGCGTGCGGAATACGTTTTGAGTGTGATTGGGCGGTAAGGGCCACACGTCATGAGTTCGGGACCCTAACACACGTTTATTAGCTTTGAATTTCGTTCCGGGACGAATGAGCCATACCCAATCCCATCTGAATGAAAGGATGAGCTGCGTGCGTGATGAAGAGAAGTGAACGAACTCACCGCCAGTCGTACTGGGCTTTGCGGACATACACACGGCTGGGATCACCTAGGTTTGTGGATCCGGCACGGACCTTGCCCATCTCGGCCTCGAGTTTTTTCGCGAGATGCAGGGCGGACTTGAAGTGCAGAAAGAGGGTGTTTTGTGGCTTGAGAGACGACAACTCCAGCGGCACTACATGCGTCTGAAATTGATTGTCTGCTACCAGGATCTTCTGGCCGTTCTAAGTCGAGGTAAGAATATTAATGCCTAGCAAGTGGATCCAACGTACCAGGTACACATCACAGAGCGTATCAAGCCCGAGGAACTCGAGCAACGCGTGGGTTTCGTGGCTGTCGGCAGTATACTCGAAGGTGCACTTGTACATCCATTCGACTTTGCCGATCCCTGTTGCGGGTAAGAAGAGAGACCAAATGCACTACAAGAACAGACATTGGACTTTATTCTCGTTGAATCCTAGGTATGGATCGGGGATCAAGCCAGCTTTGAGTAGCTCAACGTGGATCTCAGAGGGATATGCTTGCGCCGTCTTCCAGCTATCGGCGCCAGCTTCATCGAGAACTGATTCGACGCTAGTTTCGCGTTGTTTCCATGACCAGTTACTGCTGAGTTCGAGGTTGCGAATATGGGACATGGGTAGAGATTGAGCGCGAGAAGCGAAGGCCCGTGCCCCTTTACATCCAATCCAATCTCATCCGGCAGACGGGCCGTTATTGGATTAGATGTCCATCAAGAGATAAGATTCGTTTCGCCAGCGGCTATTCGGAGGACATACTAGCCTCCAGGACATGAAGCTCAAGCCAGTTGAAGCTGAGGTGTCGGTAGGGAATAAAATTTGGCTCTTGAGCTGGAGGTGGGACGCGCGAAAGGCTGACACCGGGCATCACCGTCCGCCACGTGCTGCTCGAGCAGGGGCGTTTTCTACTTGGCCGCAACGTTGAGCCAATGCCATTGAAAATTCTGGGTTTCTTTTTACTTCTCTTTCTCGAGTTCTCTCCCTAGAATTTCCCTGGTGGATCTTTCAATAATTTCGCCAAGCTCAATTCGGCACCAACATGACGCAGAAATTCGAATACTTGGGACCTAGCCGACTCGGAGCAATTTATTATCCTGAGTCTTATCCTTGGCGCGCTGGCGGATCTGGCGGGATGCGGGGCCGCCCTATCTTTCTTTGAAATTTGAATAGCCCAGGACGTCCGGACCGCTATCGCGTCGCTCACTGTCGTTCAGAAGAACCTCAACAGACGGACATCCACGTGGTGATATGGGTCATCTGCTTAAAATTCGAACCCAAGTCGCAGAAGGCCGCTCAAGGAGCCCAATAAACTGTCATCGACGACCGACGGCCTCCTCTTGACTTGACCCATCATCTGCGGTGTCTGACCCATGCTCCTCAAGCCAGCTCTTGGGCTCTTGGCCGCCCTCGGGAGTTGCGTCGCGCAGTTAACATTCGGTAGTCGATACAGTTTCGACTCTGGCGTTGTCAACCCAAAATGCGCGCGGAACGAGAAGAGAGCAGAAAAAGACGCGTTTATAGACGCGCTTTTGGACAAAATGACCGTCCCCGAGCTTGGTATGCAATCTCTTCGGTCCCCGAACTCGGTTTCTTACCAGCCCAATAGTTATGCAGCTACACCTCATGTTTGCAGATAATATGGTGGGACCCAATTCCGACAACGCTCTGTACGGTAGGTATTCCCCTATGCTTACTTGATGTGTATTTAACGAAACACCAGACTTCGCCACGCGCTTCGCGCCAAAGGCCGGCGTAGGAATCGTACACGACTGGTACCCAACGAACAAGTCTCAATTCAACTCCCTCCAGAAGCTGAACATCGCCGAGTCGCGCCTCAAGGTCCCCTTCATGCAGACCGGCGAGTGTCTGCACGGCGTCGGCTCCTTCAAACAGAGCATGTTCCCGCAGTCCATCGGGCTCGCCGCGTCGTTCGACAAGAACCTCGCGTACGCCGTTGGGCGCGCCATCGGCGCGGAGGCGCGCAGCATCGGCATCCACGCGTGCTTCTCGCCTGTGCTCGATCTCGGGAAGGAGCCGCGGTGGGGGCGCGTGCAGGAGGCGTGGGGCGAGGATTTCGTGCTCACGTCGCACATGGGCGTTGCGTACGCGTCGGGGCTGTCGAAGAACGGCTCGTGGGATGCGCCAGACGCTGTTGTGCCTGTTGTGAAGGTGAATACACTATCATCATGACTTTGTCTTTTGCTGACTCGTTGCCAGCATTTTGCCGCCCATGGAAGTCCCCGCGGCGGTCTGAATGCAGCGCCTTTCATTGGGCGCGGGAGCCGCCAGGTACTCATGGAGATGCTGGTGCCTTTCAAGGCCGTCATCGATTTGGGCGGCGCCAAGGGTGTGATGATGTCGTACAATGAGCTGGACGAGGTACCTATTTTCCCGCATGCTTGTAGCTTTGACATTGAGCTTCAAGGTTCCTGCTGTGGTGAATCCCATGCTGTACGACGCGCTGGCGGACTGGAACTATGATGGTATGTATCGGTTACTTTTCGCGAAAGCCTCTGACGTTCTCGAGTTCAGGATTCATCATGGCCGACGACAATGGTATGTTAAGGTAGTCTTCGTTCCGCACGCTCTGACTGTCATTGACCAGGGATGAAGTACCTGCTCACTCGGCACACTGTTGCGAACTCCAATGCG
This sequence comes from Mycena olivaceomarginata, assembly GCA_029378375.1. NCBI lineage: Eukaryota > Fungi > Basidiomycota > Agaricomycetes > Agaricales > Mycenaceae > Mycena > Mycena olivaceomarginata. The sequence goes on along the minus strand of JARKIC010000639.1, from coordinate 148,793 downwards.
GATACCATTCAGCAGTGGTTTAACGCCGGCGGTGGCGTGCAATTCTACGATTTCACGTTGGATATCTTCATGAATGCAGGTACTAGGTCCACGCACTTTGCACGTCCTGATGATTCTTCTCAGGCAACCGTGGAGCTCGTCGCAAACCACACCGTCCCCAAATCGACGCTGAAAGCGGCCGCACGCCGCGTCCTCAGCACCAAATACGACCTTGGGCTGTTCAACGACCCCTACATCCCGGACAGCGTCGATTCGGCAGCCCTCACAGCGGCACACGTCCCCCTCACGCTCGACGCCGCCCACCGCAGCATCGTCCTCCTGGAAAACCGCGACAGCACCCTCCCCATCAAGCCCGCCGAGCAGAACCTCAAGACCATCGCGCTCGTCGGGCCCTTCAGCGACATCCTCAATTTCGGCGACTACTCCGGCGCCTGGGGCGCGTACCCCACCGCGAACTCGAGCACCCTCCGGCAGGCGATGGCCACACACCTCGCCTCGACGTCCCCGGACGTGTCGCTCGTGTCGAGCTGGGGGAGCAACACCTGGCTGTACAACGGGCAGTACAACATCCCGGGGTACCTCCTCTCCGCGGACGGCGTGCCTGGCGGGCTGCGCGCGACGTACTACGCCGACACGAACTTCAGCCAGGCTGTATTCACCCAGCAGGAGACGCCCAACCGCGACTGGGGGCTGTATCCGCCCGAGGGGCTGCCGTCGAACAACTTCAGCGCGGTGTGGGAGGGCGAGCTGGCGGTGCCCGTGGACCGCGACGTGCGGGGGTGGCTCGGCGTCGGCGTCAACGCCAACACGACTGCGCGTCTCTTTATCGACGATGCGCTCGTCGCAGAGTCGCCTCTCACGCTCTCGGGGAACATTATTGGGAATGTCGAGCAACTCTCGTATGATGTGACGAATGGGACGGGCCCGCCACCTGGTGCGAGCGCGTTCACGTTCGTCAAGGGCGCGACGCATAAGATCCGCGTGGAGTTTCAGGCGTGGAACTATGTGCAAAAGTTTGAGAATGTGAACTCTGTTAATGCGCAGATAGAGCTGTTTTGGAATCTGGTGGATAGGGAGGACCCGGTGGGCCAGGTGCGTCCCCCGATTGCAATATCCTGTGGCACGGCAGCTGAGAGTCGTTCACGCAGGCTGTTGACGTCGCGAAGAGCGCGGACCTCATCGTGCTGGCGGTTGGTGCTAACTGGAACTCGGATGCTGAGAGCGCCGACCGTGCGACGCTGGGCCTCTCCGCGAATCAGAGCAAGTCCTAAGCTTCCATTCCCCCAATCTTTCTGATATATTGTGATAGCTGTGCTCGCGGACGCACTCTTCGCGCTCGGGAAGCCGGTCGTCATCGTTTTGCAGGGTGGACGGCCATTTGCCATCCCGAATTACTACAACAAAGCCGCGGCCGTCCTCGACGCTGTCAGTACTTCCCGCTGAAGTTACTACTCCCAAGTGTCTCACCCCTTCTAGTTCTTCCCAGGTCAATCCAGGTGGCCAGGCAATCTCGGATGTTCTCTTCGGTCTCTTCAATCCTGGCGGCCGTGTTCCGCTCAGTGTACCGTATGACGTTGGGGTTCGTCTCTTCCTTTCATTTTCATAATCCTCGTGTTAACTTCGGCGCAGACCCTCCCGGTGTATTACAAGTGCGTATCCCTCCACCTGGCAGGCACTCCGATGCTAACTCGCCTGCTTGCACAGTTACAAATTCACCGCCCACGCAAAGAACTACACGGACATCTACTCATTCCCGTCGTACTCCTTCGGGTACGGCAAGTCGTACTCGACGTTCGCGGTGAGCGGGTTCAACGCGACGTCGACGCACGGGGTGCACACGTTCTCCGCGGGGGAGACGATTGACTTCCGTGTGACAGTGAAGAACGAGGGGCCTTTGGCGGGGAGCTACGTCCCGCAGGTGCGTACCGTTCCCCTTTCTTCCGCATACCATGGCCATCCACCACCGGCTGACCAACCCCTGTGCTCAGGTATACCTCCTCGCACGTGTGTCGACCGTGACGCGGCCGCTCCAACAGCTCGTCGCGTTCGACCGCGTGTATCTGGACGTTGGGGAGAGCGCGACTGTCGTGATGCCGCTCGAGGTGGACCGGTACCTCCCCATCGTGAACCGGCGGTACGAGTGGGAGCTCGAGCGCGGGGACTATGTCTTTGCGCTCATGGAGCGTTCGGGCGTCGACGCGGATAAGAGCACCAATCTGACGATGACTTGTGTTTGACCGCGACGCGGGCGCTGTACATGTACATGTGCATGTATCCTCACTAGAGACAGTGATGTATTTGGGCCAAAAAATCCAAGGCGTGGTGTAATTGAAAAAACACATCATTGAGCACGATACTACTGCTGCAGATCTTGGTCGGCCAACTACCGATAATACAAGAAGATTCACAAACACATTACTTATCGGGCGTACAATACAGTAAGTAGCCTTGGTCGATAACCAACAGCACAAGAAAATGAGCTACATCGAGTGGATCGAAGCCGCGGTTAAACGCCAGCAGATACTGTGTATCATCGTCAGGATGTCGTGCAAGTGCCAACTCAAGGAAGGCCGTACATTTAAGCTGCTTGTGCTCGGATATCGCAAGCCCAAGAGCGACCTGCACGTCCTCCAGCAGCGTCTCTTCTTTGCAGAGTTGTTCTTCACCTGGACACCGAGGTGTGAGAACCACTGGGTGGGCAAGGAGAAGCCTGGCACTCACCAGCCGCCAACTCGGTCCTGAGGTCCCAGTACTCGCGGACCTTGGGGTCCATTTCTACGCTAGGTAAGTCTCCGAGGCGCGTATGGATGCAGAAACAATACACACTATTTCTAGCAGTCGCGATTCCATCTAAGAAAAACATCAGTTATTACTGACAACGGAGAGGAAAGCAGTAATTACCCGAGACGACCTTCTCCATCCATTCCGAAAACTGCTTCGGCTCGACGGCGACGACGAGCTGCGCGGCACACTCAAGCTGCTTCTCCAGGACGCAGATCTCCTCTTTAAGCGCGGGCTTCTCGTCTTCGAGCTCCTGGATCGAGTGCAGGAGCAGGGCCTTGTAGCGCTTCACTTCGGGACAGGCCGCGGACCGTTCGGGTTCCTTCTGACTGCGCGTCTTGCGCTTCCCGAGAACGTGCGGCACCGCGGACGACTCTCTCGATGACGGTATCACCGAGAGGGGCGAGGTCGCCTCCCGCGCGTGCTGTGCCCTCACGCCACTCGCGCTGCCATCCTTCTCGCCCTAGCGCAATGCCGATGATGGCCGCCGCCTCGCGCCACTTCGTCTCCTCCGTCTTGTCCACATCCGCCGAGACCAGCCCCTTGAGCTTCGCGCGCTCCTGGTTGGAGTGGACCGTCGTCGACACGAACCAGGAGATGCCCACAGCATCGCTGCACCACAGGAGGCGGTGGCGGAAGTGCGGGTGCTTGACGATTGCGGCCTCGGTCTTGTGGAACGGCTGCGGGTCGTACCAGCGCTTCCAGGTGCCGTCCGCGACGCGGCCGTACACGGCGTACTGCGCCGGCGAGAGGTCGACGTAGATGTCGCCGAGGTGGCTGTTGCGCAGGTCGGCGGGCGGGGGGCCGAGGCCGGAGATCTCGCAGTACGGGATGCGGAAAACTTCGACATGCACCTTCTTTCCTGCTGAGGGAGAAATTTCGTAGGGGTAGTCCGAGACGAGCTTCTCGCGGTTGATGGTGAAGTAACGGACAGTGGCGGTCAGGGCAGGTTGCTGCTCCGAGGTTGGCAATGAGTCGCCACAGAGGTAAGGGTGCACGGGTAGCTTGGGGTCGCCACCACTCGCGCTCATCGTCAGGGTAGTGAGCAAGAAGGCAAAAATTTTGGCAGGTTGACGAAGCTGTTACGTCCAAGCATCTTCTGTAATCAAAATCTTAAAGCATCTTCTCAAACGAGCAGGTGAATGGACACTTTCAGAGCCCAGAAATTGAGCACTGAAGGACATGAGACGCCGTGAAGAATGATTTGGGTAGGATCATTTTGAAGGCAAAGAAATATGAAGAAAACGATGGAAAAAAGAGCTCTAGGAATTTCAAATTTTCACGGTCACCTAGAAAGTATCTCGAGGAGTTGCTGACTTGAGAGGATTCTTGGGGACCAAAGCAGCTGGCAAAGGTGCATTGGAGCTCAAAAAAAGAGAAATGGTAGAGGATGAGAATGAGTGGCTATCACGGTAGCGTGTCGTGTCATGTCGTGGCATGGGCCGCATGGTCACGCAGCTTGATAATGTCGCGCTGACGCGAAAAATAAAATCTCGGGCGAACTGGCCTAGGAGTATGTGTAGTAACGGGGTCGGGAGAGGGAGCCTGGATTTGGAAAAATTGGAAGTCTCCATGCCCATGGATACTTAAGATGGACGCTGCTCATCGTTTTTTACCAATCTTTCTTGAATCTTCCACAGCTCAGAAAAATACCCAGGCCGCGGAAGGGAATTTACAGGGATCATCAAGCATCGGCGAAGAGAAGCTTAAGGCGCAATCCATTTAGCTTAGCGTTTGTGCAAATCAAGAAGATCATCTTGTTTCTTCAATCTGTAGGCGGTACAGATTGAATACTTACATTCGAATTTAAATACAAGAAATGGCGACGCTGGTTCCCTACTTCTCCTTCTGCTTCATCGCGTCGCACAACTGCACACGCTCCACAAGCTGCTTTTCCGCCTCCGCGCGCTTGATTTGCGTGGCAAGGAGTTCCTTTTTACCTGTTCGGACGAAGTGAATCTGAATGATCAAGAGCTGAAAGACGAATGAGCACAGACCGTGTTCGACGGCGGTTCTTAGGTCAGGGAGCACCCACGGTTCGGTGGCTGGAATAAGGGGTCGTCAGAAAGGATCAGAGGTTTCGAGCCGCGGGGGGCTTACGCATGACGGACGGCGCGTCCGAGGGATCTGCATAGATGCTAAGACGAAGTATGATACAAAAGAAGAGAAAGACTAACGGTATTTCGTGTACTCCTTCTCGAGAGTCTGGAGCAGCTCTGAGGGGGGCCTGAATCCGCGCTGCGCGGTGGCGAGAGACGCAAGGAGCATGCGCTTGCGGCTCCTGAGCTGGTGGAGTTCCTTGTCCGCCTGCAGCGCCGCGAGCTTCTTCTCGAGCTGCTGGCTCTCCGGGTCAGGGCTGGGGTGCCGGTATCGTGGTCCTGGAGCGGCGGGGGGCGCGGGGCGGTTGGCGGAACGCGCCGCGCTGATAGAGGCGGACGAGGCAAGCGTGCGCGCGCGTTTGGAAGGGAAGAACGCCTCATCGACATCAGAGAGCTTCGACTCTGCGTCCGAGTCCGAGGCGAATAGGTCTGAATCGGCGTCCATGGTCGCGGGGGAACCGCCGCGCGCCGGGCTGGCACTCGGCGTAGGAGACGACAGTGCTTGCACCCCGCCGGTCCTCGCGAGGTACTGCCCTATGATCGTCGACGCGAGGCGCAAGCCCGCCCGCGCGCTGGCGGCGTGGCTAGCCTTGAGGATCCTATCGGCGCGCAGCGCCTGTTGCCGCCGCACGATCGTCTGGCGGCACACCCACTCGGGGCCGTGCTCCGGGTGGAGGTTCACGTGGCGTGAGTGCGACCAGTCGACAAAATGGGGGTGGCAGAGCTGGTCCGAAGCAACTGCCGCGGGGCCCGCCCAGCGCGTCCAGTCCTCCTCAGATTTGCAGTACAGCGCGTGCGCGTCGGGGGTGAGGTCGATGTAGACGTCCCCTGGGGTGCCTAGGTCTGCTGGCGGTGCGCCGGAGCCGCGGAATTCGAAGAATGGGACAGGGAGGTATTCGTAGACAGTGCCTTTCTCAGCGTAGAGGCCCGGGACGAGAGGAAGCGCGTAGGGGTAGGTGGTGGGTATTGCTCCGGCGTACATTTTGATGTACTTGATGGTGGATGTAGTGTCTGGCTTGAACCTCGATCTGGGATTGGGGTCTTGGTAGCATGGGTGTTGGCGCGATCCTAGGCTCATGGCGGGTGAAGATGAGATAGCAGGAAGCACGACAAATACTGGCCGCGAGGACTCAAGTATTTATCCCAGGTGAGCAGGTGTCGTGATGTTTTTACGTGGAAATTACCGCGTTGAATACAACGTGGTGGCTGGGCCAAGGAATTGCACTTCGGAATGGAGCACATCGCCGAAGACAGGAACATGAGGCAGCTTGTGGAATGGCAGACTGAGAAATGCAAGTAAATATTAAGCGGCTCTGCTTGTAAAGTCCTGTCCATCCTATTCTGCCAGGGAGACCGTGAATTATTTGGTGCGGCTGGCTGTTCTACGGCATTGCCCCGTCTCGGAAGGCACAAGAACTTGAAAAAGGCAGGTCGACAAATTACGTCCGAGCATCTCCAGAAAACCTCGATGCACCTTCCTCGGGAAGGACGTTTTGGGAGATCAGAATTTTGCACTGACAGACATAAGCCGCCGCCAAGAACCGGGTTTTCGTACTAGGATCATCATCTTGAAGGTAAGGAACTGAATGCGAACACTGCCAAGAAAAAAAGATTGGAAAAAGAGCTCCAGGAATTCCAAGGTCGTTTGGGAAGTTTCGTGGAGTATAGCCAGAGGCTATTAGCTCTTCTTGAGGAGCACTGGTGCATTGGAGCTCGACAGAGAAACGCTGGAGAAACGGTTGAGGACAAGCTTGCTATGATGCATCACGGCATTATCGCGTAACATCCTCGCTTGAACACGACCACCACGACGGCAAGCACCTCCCCGGTAAGTCCTCATATATCGCTGCTTCCAGTCTTTCATAACTTTTCAAAATCCATGCAGATGGAGTTAAAGCAATCTCTGCGGGATCGTTTGGCCCAAATCGATACACAGATTGCTCTACTCGAAGGAGAGCGGAATATTGTACAGAAGAAGCTCCAGTTTCTCACATATCCTGTTCTGAGCTTGCCTTTCGATGTGACCTCGGAAATCTTCGGCCACTGTCTCCCAGATCTTCGGGATCCCGAGTCAATGCTCAACTTCAGCTGTGAGAGGCTTCCGACGCCGCTCCTTTTGTCGCAAGTCTGTCGAGTGTGGAGATCTGTGGCATTCGAAACGCCAAAGATTTGGGCCACATTCCACGTTTCCGTCGACGACTGGTCCCTGAATTCTGCCCTGGCTTCGAAGCGATTCGCATGTTGGATCGAAAGAGCTGGACCAGCACTTTTGTCCTTTACGCTGGGAAAACATCCAAATCACTCTTTCACCCCCACTTCATCGGCGATATTGCTTCCAATCGTCGCCCACTCAGGCCAATGGCGAAATGTTAGCCTCTCCCTCCCATATGAGGATCTCAAATCGGAACACTTCGAATCCGGTGTTCACGGACGACTCCCTGCCCTCGAAACACTCCAGATACAGGGAATGTCGAGGCGGCCTCCAACTCCAGTGGGCGCGTTCGAGGAAGCGCCAAAATTGCGTGCTGTTGTCTTGACGTGTATACCGCCAACCCTGATCCTCCTCCCATGGAGGCAGCTCACTCAATTCAGAGGAGAGCAATTGGATGCGATGGAGTGCTTGCACGTTCTACGATGGGCCGTCTCGCTGGTCGAATGTAAATTTGCTGGGGTTGACGAACACATGAGCGAGTCAACGCTGCTCCCCCCTCACCTCCCCCTCACGGTTCTCCATTTGAGGGGCATATTTGTGTCCAGCGACATACTCGCTTACTTGACACTCCCTTCATTGAGAGAATTGCACTTGGATGGTGACGATGGTGGCTCCGGAGAGGAATTCGTCTGCTTTTTATCTCGTTCACGCCCACCATTGATGCATCTCTCCTTGGATGATGCATACTCATACATCCTTGGCGGTTACCTGTTCCTCCTCGACCTCGTCGTTCTTGACATGTCCGGCTTGAATGTCGCAGAAATGTTGGGTTTGGTGCATCGTCTCCGCGATCCAGCCTTTCTCCCCAAGCTGGTGTCCTTCACATGCTTGGTTTGGGAATGGATTAAGCCCCATCCCAAGGACAAGACCTCTGCGATCAATTACGGGAATTTGGCGGATACCCTCGAATTCCGGGGGAACACAAACAACCCGGGTACTCGACTGAAATCCTTCCAGATGAAGTGGCGGGGGAATTGCGACCACTTGGGCGCTGCGGCAAAAAATTATTTGATCTCGCCCCCCGATTTCCGCCTCAACCTGCCGCGACTCCAAAATTTAGTCGACGAGGGAATGCATATTTCTGTGATAGCCGAAGTTGGACCACTCTCCGAGGTGTGGATATAACTTGGTTCCTTCCTGCTCGACTTTGGTCAGTTCTGTCTGTCGTATTCTTGATGTCTTTCAACTTACCGGAGCAGCCAGAGATGCCATCCTCACCTGAAGTTCGCTCAAGATATAGTTACTATGTACTATCTTCCTTGCAATATAAATGCTTCCTCCGAGTCTCCAATTCAATCCAGGAATTCGGTCCAACAAATGCCAGGCTCACCATTTGCATGCACGTAATGCAGCACATTCTTATTCATCCCTGGATACCGCTCGGGCTGATGCGCCAAGTATTCGTTTGCCGCGCAGTCTCGCTTCCAGTAAACTGACTCGAAAACCTCCTGTCGAGTCACCGTTTCTTGTGTCGAGTCATCATTCCCGCCAGCATGCCCGCCCAAATTGACGGCGGTAAAGGCGGGAATCAATATTGTCGGGCCCGACGCATCGGGATGTGCTTGGCCATCATTGCGGATCAGATGAATGTGTACGCCAAGGTGTTCGGGTTTCTCCGTCTGCCTCCTTTATAAAGTGCGACCACAAGCCCACTGGTACACAACCAATATGGCTCGTGTTCAAACCCCCGAAGCTCAATCCTTCATTCAACGCGTCGTGGGCCTTCCCAAGGGCCCTGGCGTGCTTCTCGACCCCATTTTACAACCCTCGCTCGACGACGAAACGGAATTACGCCGTCTTTTCGCGACAGACAAGGCTCATGCTCGCCTCAGCAACCCCCATGTTGGCCTGGTCGACGTGTTCGACTGCTCCAGAGGATCTCCGTACCACCAGGGCCAGGGTGGTCAATGACGAGACCGACCTCAGCGCCAAGTATGTGATGCCGCTGTCAGAGCTCAATAGGCGCAAGGAGGGCACGCCGAGCATCGTGTCCGACATCGACGAGTTCAAGAAGAACTGGAGCGTTTTCAGTGAAGGCTCGCTGTCGCAGCTGTTCGACTGGAACAACGTCGTCGCCGCGGGTGGCGCGGTCCTCGCGTGTCTTACCCCTCTTTCTGCTGAGGCCAAGGCGTCTAAGCGGGCTATGAGAAAGTACTATCACTCTGTGGCCTATCCGACGTCCGACGTCGATTTGTTCTTGTGGGGTTTAAACCCTGAGCAGGTATGTTGATTTTTGCGTACTTGAACAACGCCTCTAATATCGTTGCAGGCGGAGGAAAAAATCACGAAGATCTACGAAGCGGTACGCGACTCTGTGCCGTGGGACGTTACCTGCGTTCGCACCAAGCATACAGTTTCCATTCACTGTGAGTTGATTTTGAACGACATCAAGCCATTTCTGAGATTTTATCTCCTTTTCAGCGCAATATCCTTACCGCTCTGTCCAAATTGTGCTTCGTCTCTATAGCAGCCCTGCCGAGATTCTCGCTGGCTTTGACATCGATGCTCCCTGCTGCGCATATGACGGTAATTTTTGCTTTCAAGTTGTTGTGTTTCAATTAATTCGTGACAGGGGATCGCGTCTACGCCAACCCCCGTGCCATCATCGCTATGATGCGCCAGTGCAACACGGTCGACATGACGCGCCGCTCCCCTTCATACGAAGTTCGCCTCGCCAAGTACTCCGCGCGGGCCTTTGAAGTCTACGTCCCCACCCTCTCGCGCGCGGAAATCGACCCCACCGTGAGTCCACTTGAACCTGTATATCTCTTATAATGCTGAAAATCTGTGCACAGATCTACGAGCGTTCAATCGTGCGCGTCACCGGCCTCGCGCGCCTCCTCGTGCTCGAGAAACTCACCAACACCGACGAGCGCTTCGCGTTCCTCGAGTCGCGCCGTACGCTGCGCGGGCGTCCGAACCCACTGAACCAATACAACAGGCGCCAGAAGCGCAAGTTCAAGGGCGACTTAAAGGGCGAGATGAACGCGTTGACTGGGCTGGAGATGAACGACTACGATGTCGCATCGCTACATATCCCGTACGGGCCGGGATGGGATTCACGTAGGATCGACAAGTTGGTGTATCAGACTGTGAGTTATCCTGATTTGAGTTATGTGTTTAATCGTTGATTGCCTTTAGGATCTCGGAATGAATTGTAGGTTCATGAAGCAGGGATTTTGAGCATTGACTGATTTTTCTCTTCGCAGCCACGTATAACCCGAAAAACAAAGGTCGTCGCCTGCATCGTCATCCCGCTTTCTTTGGGGATATAAAAGAGGTTATGTCAGACTGCTGCGAGGTAACTGATCCGATCCAAAACATTTATGGAATCTAACCTCAGTGCTACTACAGAACTGCCCCGCGCCTATCGACGAAGACGAGCGCAAGCTCCAAACCGAAGAAGATGAAGGTTATATCCGTGGCCGAATCTCGTTCGTATATGTTTCCCCGCTCCTCCTCACGTGCTGAATGTTCAATTTCGAACAGGTTCATCCAGGACGACCCTGGCCGCCAGACGCTCTCGGGCAGCTTCAACCCGATCGACGTCGGCGAATGGAGCGCGCAGGTGTACGTCGGACCCACTGAGCGCTTCTTCGCGGCGATCGCGGCGCACGACCGCGCGGGCGTCGCGCGCATGCTCGGCGAAGGACAGGACGTGAACCGCCGCGACCACGTCGGGCGCGCGCCGCTGCACGTCGCGATCATATGCCGCGCCGTTGACATCGCTTGTGACCTGGTTGATGCGGGTGCGCGTATGACGGCGCGGCTCGTCGACGGGCGCACGACGCTGCACCTTGCGGCGCAGCAGGACCTCCTGCCCGTCGTGCGGAAGCTGCTTGAGCGGAGCGCTGTCAATGCGGAGAAGGTCCTGAAAGACACGGCTACGGAGGACTTGGACTTGGACAATGGCATCGCTGATGAGAAGGCTGCTCGTGAGCGCTTGTCTTCTGAAGACGACTGGAGCTCGGAGGACGACGACATGGCGGCTTCGGATGAGGGCGAAAGTGACGATGGTGATTCTGAGGGGAGCGGAGGTGCCAAGCCGAAGAAAGCCAAAGCGGCCGACAGGAAATCTGAACCTCCGGCCAATGTTGGCGACCTGCCCGAGGACGCGGCCGACGAGCCTGATGTGTTCGACATCAACCTCACGGATTGGGACATGACGTTTACTGCGCTGGGCCATGCCATCGTCTTCGCCTCGCTTCCGGTTGTGGAGGCTCTAATCAACGCTGGTGCCGACGTCAAACTCGTTTCTCAGGCTAAAGGCAGCCCTCACGCCGCGCTGCCGCTGACACTTACGATCCTTGCCGAGGACGACGAGCGGACGTGCAAGATCGCGGAGCGTCTCATTCTGGCCGGGGCGTCATGCTCTGCTGCCGACCAGTCCCTGAGGACCATATTCAACCATGCGGTTGTTGCCAATCGACCGAATCTTGTGAAGACGTTCCTGCGCTGCGATCCGAATGGGAAGACGGCGCTTAACCATCTGACGCCCTCGTGGAGCGGCGCGTCCTCCCCGCTGGTGACTGCCGTGTCATTGGGGAACTACTCGGTGGTTGCGGCGCTTGCCGCTTATGGTGCGAAAATGCTCCCGTCGCAGGAAGATGTTCAGCGTGCATTCGCCGCTAGGTATATTCGGTTCCTTGATATCCCAATCGATCACTGAATAGTTACTTCCAGCTCGCAATTTTCATACGTCCAAGACAAGCAATACTTGAACCCAGTGGAAACAGCCCTTTGCCAGCACGACGATATCGTGCGTCTGCTCGTAGATCTTGGTGGAGCGTTCAATGTTGGAACGAAGAGGGCTTTGGGGTAGGTCTTTGATCATTCTTGGCGACCAACCTTCACTTAACTTGGCTATTACAGGAATAATAGCCAACCCCAAGAACGCAGGACCTTGGTTGAGTGGGTACAATGGGCATTGTCGGAGCTGGCACAACGCATTTCCGATATCGACGACAAGCTCAGCCCCCCCGAAATCTCCGATTCCGACGCGCTCCCTGGCTGGAAGGGACATGTTCAGACCCTTGCGAGAAATATCAAGATCAGCCTTGCCAAGTCTCGGAGTGAAAGCAAGGTCCCGAGTTGGGAGGAAACTTCTCGCAAGAACATGATTGATGTTAGGGAGTATTACACCGACATGGAGAAGCTTCTACTTGAGCGCGGGGCCAAACCGTGGAACGTAGTTTACCCGGACAACATCTCGACAGCGTCCGACCCACAGATCGACCAGTTTAACATCAATAGGCCTTTGCGTTTCCGCCCCAAAAGAGCAACTACCATTGTGGACAGCGAGACACAGTATCTTCGCCTGGCGGGTTCTTGGAACCAAGACCCCGTACCGCCCTTTTTGAATACGCTCTACGACGAGTTATTCGAAGCTTGTTTCACGGGGGCGAACGATAAAATCCAGGAGTTGTGTCTGCCGGCTGCGAAGCCTAACAAAGACGCTACGCTCCTCCAGATTGCTGTCGCAGCTTCTGAAGAGGGAAACCGCTATTCGCGCTCAGGTATTGGGTTTCGGTTCAGCCTTGGCGGTGTTGAATCTAACGATGATTACTCAGGTCTTACACCCCTGTTCGCTGCCGTATGTGGTCGTCATTGGGACACCGCCCGATTGGTTTTGGCTATCGCCGCTGCACAGTACAAACCCGCGGCAAAGCCCGGAAAATTCACAACTTCCAATATCGATCTCGGTAAGTCGTAATATTGTCACCTGTACGGGAAGTTGCTCAAATTCCTGTCAGATGATGACTCGGACAACGACTCGGACAACTCCGACGACTCCGACGGCACAGTTGAACAAGACGCCATCAACTTCGTCGACATAGCAAGTCGGCCGTCCACAATCGAATGCGGTGCACACCCCAAGGATCTTTTCGACGCTGGGCACGTATTCAGTGACCGACATCTTCTCCGCAAAGCCATCACAGACGACGATTTTGAAGCATTTGTCAATGTTCTCAACCTTTACAAACATTCTCCGAAACATGTCGATCTTCCTCCCCTATGTGGTCGAAGTTATAGCCCAGAACGATCGGGTCGAAATGTTGGACGAGTACATCAGACGCACGGGTTCGGGAATAAAGATCCAGGCGAACTCGCAAGAGGAAGGCGAGATCGTCCCCGCCGTCAACGACAAGAATAAAGTTTATCTGGGTTTGAACGTTCACGGCAAGAAGCGGACGGATCTCGCGAAACGCAACGACCCGGACGCTGCTCACACTCAGGACGTGGTCGAGTTCCCGCTTGTCTGGCGAGCCGTGTTCGCGGGTGCGACCAAGATTTTGGATTACCTCCAGACTGATCGGCCGTTGACCGCGTACAAATTCTACGCGTCGAGCAACAGCAGCGAGACTGCCATGATTCTGAGGCGAACCACCGATTTGGCGAAAGTTCTTCCAGAGTGGCTTGGGTGGTCTATCACGCCGTTGGGCGAGTCTCCGTTGACAGTCGCCATCGCGAGCAAGAAGTTGGACAGGGTGAAATATCTGTTCGAGAAATCGCCGCGTCTGATGGCGTCTTCCCTTCACGAACGGCAAGTAATTCTTCGTTCAATAATGTATTGTGTTGCTCACTTTCCACAGCGTCAAATTCCTCGGCGTGAATGCACTGATGATTGCGGTTCAACTTGGGTGTGAATCGGACCTCGTCGATTTCCTTCTCGCCAAGTCCATATCGCCCGCTTTAACCGACCAAAATCGCGGGTATGTGCCTCTTTTTTTTCCTTCCTCGTTCGTATTGTGACATTTACTCTTAGATGGAATATTTTCCACTACATGTGCGACAAGAATTACCACGACTTGCTCAAGCACCTCCTCAACAAGCTTCCTCGTGATGTCGTCGAAGCCTTGTTGGCTCAGCAGTCCAAAGTACGACTCAACACGGTACGTTACATTCAAAAGCTCGTAAAACCCTGCTTAAACAAAGTCGTAGCCTTTGCACATCGCCGCTAAGAAGGGTCACAAGATCGCGGTGAAGCTTGTGGTCGAATTCTCCAAAACTTACCGCCCTTGTCCGCGACGTTGAAGGATCAATCCCTCTTCACTCCGCGGTTCGGTCCGGCTTCCCGGAGACGATTCAGATCCTCGTCGATGCCGCCCCCTCCGGCCTTCACATGGAGAACGGTGTCGGTGAAGCGCCTCTGGATATCGCAATCCTCCAGGACCTGATTGCCCGAAACCAACAACTGCAGAACCAAAATTATGGCAACCGCTTCGGCGGGAATTCAACTGAGTTACAGTCCGTCATCGACAGCCCTCCGCGTCTCGCGATCGACCGACTCGATGTGGAGCTTCCGAAATTCCGCACCACCCTCGAAGGCCTCGTATCCAGCGGGATCTTGAAGGAGGGAACGAAGCCGGCCACAGATATGTTCGCATTTGCGGAGCACATGGAGTGGAAGCTGGTCGCTGCGAAAGCGGCGCGCAACGCGGATTCCGCTGTTGCTTCGGGCCAAGGAAGCCGGAGATAGTGCAAAGGCGCTCGCGAACGTCCGGGCAACGATGGGCGTTGTACAAGGGCATCGTGATTTGGTTCACCTCGTTGACGTGCAGACTTCTGTGCAAAGCAGTCTGTCGAAATTGTCGCAGTCGGATTCCAACGACTACTCGCGCCGCGGCCGTCGCTATGGTCGTTCGCGACAAGACGAGGACGGGCTGGCGCCAGAAGAAGATTCTGAAGAGAAGGAGCTCCGTGAGAGCTACATTCATAAACATTCGCTGATCACCGGGCCAGACACTCTTTGAGTTCATATTCATCGTCTACAAATACTTCCGGCACAATGTACTTCTAGATATCAACTGTGGAATTTTACACGACATTTGTGAACGATATTCGCCGAACTCTGCTTTATCTCCGTTGAGCTCCGCGGCTCAGACCGCCTTATCTATGATGCAATGATGCTTCTGATATTAATCGTTGTCTTTCACCTCGCACCGCCTCTGAGTCCCTCACCGCATTTGACACAGCAATGAACTAATTCCAGAACGAAACATGTCCTTCAGTTATAGCACCTTCCTCATTAAAGTCCCGTCGGGTATCTTTAGGTGATGGACGGCGACTAACAGTGCGTTTAATTAGAGAATTTACTTCTCAAGTCGGACTCTGCGGGCTTCATAAATTCAAAATGGGAGATCTAGTCAGATTCTGCCTCGGAACTACTTATAGCGACCGAAGTGATACGGGCTCGGTGTCGAAACTTTCCGAACAGCGCCCTGCTCTATACCCATGCGATCGTCAACAGCATTCCAGAAACCATGTCGCCGTCCCAAGTACCGAGAATGTTTCACCGACTCCTCCCCTGAGTCCAACGAATGAGCTAGGGACCTAAATTTAATTTAATTGCCGTCGGGTAGATCTTGGTAGACCGTTCAAGCCCTGAGGGCCGCCCGCGGCCTCTGAATATTTCGCTCGTACTCTATCCTCCGCTCGCAATTCTTTTGGTATTTTCCAGAGACCTTTGAGCAATTTCTGAAACAATTTTGAGAGAAATCGAGTGTGTGCCGGCGGCAAGACGAAAATGGAAGTGGATCATGTCAATCACCGCATCTTGCCGGCGATGCGGCTTCTTTTCTTGCTGCTTGCTCATATAGGAACTCTGACGGAATGAGATAGCTCCTACCGCTTTCCTCCTCCTCCTCCACTGCAACAGATGCTTGAAGAATCTGTCACTTACCCTCCTAGCGGTGGCTACCCGCTCTATCTTACCGCCAAACGCTACTGGCTTCCTTCCTTTGAAACGAATGCCAGTGACCCGGCAGCATTGACGCTTCTCCTTCTTCATGCTACCAGCTTTCACAAGGAGATCTGGATGCCGACACTGGACGCAATTTTCTCACTCGCATCATCCGAGGACAGCCCGGTGAAGATTCGTGAGGCTTGGTGCTTGGACTGCCCGAATCACGGTGCATCCGGTCAGATGAACGCGACCGTGCTACTCCAGCCTGAATTTTTCCGGAACTGTACGTGTTCAATGTTTCTTTCGTCAGCGCAACTGAAAGATGGTCCAGTTTCTTGCGAGCGATTCGCGCAAGCAGTCCATCATTTCCTTTCTGTTGGCCCTGATCAAGGTGCCAGCGTCGATTTTCGGAAGAGGAATCTGGTCGGGATCGGACATAGCTTGGGCGGCGTGGCAATGTGGGTTTTGTCATCACATCTCCGCTTGCTTCTGATTTTTTGGTGGCAGAACGATGCTTCAAGCAATTGAGCCTGCATTTACGTTTTCGTCATTAGTGCTCATCGAGCCGCTCTTGAGTCCCGGGGGAAGCCATCACCTGCGGCGTCTCCGGGAAATTCTCGTCAAGGGTGCATATGAGAGGCGTGACGTGTGGCCAGATCGGAGAGCAGGCTATGGTTTCTTTGAAGCGCCGCGACCGTACCAAAATATGGGACCCTCGAGTTCTCGATAATTTTAGTCGTATGTCCCACTCCAGTCATCTGCCCTCAAATTTTGACCGTACCATAGGAAGTATGGAATCGTGGAGCACCGTAGGTTTTTTGCAGGCTTTTATTCCGACTCGCACTCAATTTAATTAGCGGGCGCGCGATATCCAGAGGGCGCGTATCCAGGTGTCACTCTCGCTTGTACCCGAGAGCAAGAGGCGGTCAGCGGCATTCAACTTCCCTCTACTCACCCATCCTCACACCTCTCCAGGCAATGTACCGCGATCCCGACGGTGCCACGAAGGCCGTGGAAACCCTGAAGCGCATCTGCCGCACGCACCCCGTTCACCTGATCCTTGGCGGTGTCGCGGACTTCGTGTGCGCTTCTGATCCTCATTATTGCTGCCGATTTTGCTATTGATACATCCACGTGTGATACAGCCCAGCACGCGTGCACAAGGCGATCATCGACCTGGGGCCGTACGCCTCTGTGACCATTATCGAGGATGCAGGGCATCTGGTGTGTATTTATTTCTCATCTCTCCGTGTTCTCGTATGCTAACGAGTTGGTGCAGCTGGTGCAGGAAGTGCCCAATCGTCTGGGCAAGGGTGTGTTTAACGCGCTAGCAATGAATGTGCGGTTGCGCAGCAGGCTCTAGGGCTGAGGCATGAACGGTTTAATGCGCGTTTAGCGCTTTCAATTACTCCTGGCAGCACTATGCCAATATGCCAATAAGTAACTCAATTCTTCGCAGAGAACGAGTGTCGGAAGAAGAACCCGTCGCCTGTTGGTATACTTTTACTCCTCGAGTTTGTGTCGATTGGCAGGCGATAAAAAGATACTGCCAAGTGTCTCCATCCCATTTTGAGCGCTCAAAAGTTTTTTTGTATTCAAATTCAAAAGGTAACAAGGTATTTACATGGTTACAAGGTTTCGCGATGAAAGACAGACGTTGAATCATTTAGAAAGCGAGAGTTTGACCGGCAGTCGAAACTAGGAAGAATGAGTGAGCACTGGAGACTTCGGAGTAACTAGTCCGTGCAAGTTACTCACCGACAGCAGCTCGGACCGCAGAGGCCGCCAGCTTGGAGTACGAGTACGGGGCGGAGGTGAAAGACCCAGCGGGGGCTGTGCCAAACGGTTAGTTGAAAAAAACCGCGACCGAAAAGCGAAAACTTGCCAGCGTTGGCGGCTCCACCGAAGTCGTTGCCAGTGGCGACGGCGAATCCAGCATCGGTAGAGTACAAGGGCTTGTCAGTTCCAGTCCAGACGTTGTTCTCGACGAGGAGCTGAGCGCCTGGAATTGTCGGATTGTCAGTAACTGTTGTCCAGCAAGGGTCAGCACGCACCGTCGCGGGTGTTGATGCCGTCGTCGTTGTCGTCGAACACCTGCGCAGAAATCCTGCATCAGTGCCGGTAGCAGTTTGATAATGTGCTCATTACGTTGTTGAAGATGTGGCCGTGGCCGAAACGGAAGGACGGGGTACGGGAGGAGAGGTCGAACCAGTAGTTGCTAGCCATAGTCACGGTGATGGGGGTGTCCTCAGCGCCGTTGCTGTCCGAGTGGCCGATGAGGGACCCCTTCCAATGAGTGTGGAGCTTGCTCTGCCCTGGGACGTCAGAAATCGAACGGTACAACAACCGGGATGCATACGTTGGTGACAGTGATCTGTCGGCGAGGAATTAATGAACATGTATTCAAAATCGAACGAGAAAACGCACCCCGGTGACACCGTGGGTGAGGTCAAGGAGACCATCGTAGCTAGCAGAAAATGTGAGGTGCGTAACGATGAGATGGAGTGGTCACTCACAAGTCCTATGCAAACATTTCGTGATTTGAGTTCAAGATATTATTCAGAAAATGAAATTTCCGCACCTTGTCGTGGTCTGCAAGTAAGGTGAGTGAAATGTTGGTAGCATTTTTATGCTGCAGAGGCTTACCTCTGTCGGAGGACAGGTCGACGTGGTCGATCCAAACTTGGTGGGCCGCTTGGACAGCGAGAGCATCACCTGCTTCCGCGAGAACTTTGGATATCTTGACGTTCCTGACAATCACGTTCTGGGTATCGATAATCTGAAAACCCGTTGGAAACACATCAGTGAAGCCAGGATTGCTCGACGCACCCGGATTCCAACGCCAACAAGGGCTGATGACCGTCGACAAGATCAGGGACCTGTGACTCTGAGAAAGCTATGGCGGCTTACAGGACCCGGTTTTGCCAATAATCGAAGTGTTGGCTCCTGGGCGCACAACGACGTTCCCGGTGATGGTGCCGGAAATCAGAATGATTTTCTTCGCGTCGCCAAGTACGGCCGAAGTGACTGTTTGGCCCGTCAGCGGTCCCATTCTTGAAAACAATAACCAGACGAACGCGCAGCCAATGTGGTGACGGTCGTTGTAGGTCCCCCAGAGCCACCAGTCGTGCTTGATTGAATGCGTTCAGAATAGAGCGGAAACTGGGAGGGCAGTAAATACGAACCCGCCGTTCAAGGTCGCTAGAATAACAACAATCAACCCAGGTCAAAGTAATAGCGATGAAGTCTATTCACCGTAGCCGAGGGTAGCAACATCATTGACCGTCGCTCTCTTGACAATAGAGGGCGCAGCCTGGATTTTTGTGTTCAGCAGAAGCATCCAACCTTGCTCCCGAACATGCTCACCGAGATGACCTGGATGGCGGTAAGAGCGAAGAGAGAGAGAGTCCACTTCATGTTGTCGAAGAACGGTAGAATTGAACCGAATTCTGAGCAAGACCATGGCCATCCGCCTCGTTTTATAGGTTTCAGTCCTGCCTTTCGGTGCAGCTTCGGAGTCTATTTTTTTAGCAAGGTTGGAGATTCGTAAGGCGGCTGTAGAGGCAGCGGACCGCGCGGGAGCGGGCGGCCCACCTCATCCAGCCCTTGCATATTCTTCCGATTTCGCGTATTTGCAGAAAATCGCCATCAAATGTAATTGTCTCACAACATGACGCCCACAACTTCCCGAAATTCGACCTTCCTCTCAGGCGTCAAACAGTCGAATCTGGCTGTCCGAGGCTCCGAGCTGAACCACAATATTTTCATGTGTCGGTGGCCATTTTTCAGCGAGAATAGAGGAAGATTTTTGAACGAAGTCGCCAGATGTTCAGGGAAAGGAGGTTCGTCTTGGCAGCCACAAGACCCAAGAACAGGATGGACTCGTGCTGTTCAAGTTCTATGCTTGCTGTCGGGGAGCTGTGGAAAAGATGACTGAATGAAGTCGCCATAGGTTCAGGAAAAGTAGGTTCGCCTTGGCAATCACGAGACCCAAAACAGGAAGGACCTCGTGCGCCGCTCCACTTCTATGCAGGGAAAACTGCGTCGGCAGGAAGCTGTGGAAGCGGCTGGCGCCGAGAAGTGCCGCCGGACCTTCATTCATTCTGTCGCCATTCGCTCGGAAATTTGAATTCAACGGTCCGTTCTGCATCCTTTCTTCGGAAAATACACTCTAACTTGGTGGAGCAGCCAGTCGCAAGACCAGCTGTCGTCTGGATACAATAGGCTGCTGATCACTTCTTCACGGAATAACTTTCCCAACCGACCTCTTTGAGTTTTTCCACCTTGCCAAGCACTTCGCCCTCCAGGTTTTTGAGGTACGTGTCCATTGCCTCGACAAGGCGAGGGATACCCGCGGCCAGGATGCGGACCGCTAGCAACCCGGCGTTGGTCCCATTGTTGATCGCCACAGTCGCAACCGGGATTCCACGCTTGGGAAAGAAAAAAATCAGCCCCCGAATGCCACATAGGCGAAAGCAGACACACCGGCATCTGAACGATACTGTGCAGCGAGTCCACACCATCGAGCGTGCTGCCCTTGACGGGCACGCCGATGACGGGCAGGGCGGTCATCGCCGCAACCATGCCCGGCAGATGTGCTGCACCGCCCGCCCCTGCGATAATCGTGCGCAGCCCCCGAGAGGACGCGGAGCGCGCGTACTCGACGAGGCGGTCGGGCGTGCGGTGCGCGGAGACGATGGTGAGCTCGTACGGGATCTGGAACTGGTCGAGGATGCGCGCGGCCGGGAGCATGACGGGCAGGTCCGAGTCGGAGCCCATGATGACGCCCACGAGCGGGTGCGCGCTGGCGAATCCGGACCCGGGCGTCTGCGGTGCGGGCGCGTACAGGTCGGTCTCGGTGATCGGGCTGGACGGGAGCGCTTCGAGCAGGACGCGGAGGCGGGTGCGGAGCACGGCGTCTGACTCGGCAACGACGGTGATGTGTCCCATCTTGCGGCCTTTGCGGCATTCAGACTTGCCATACAGATGGACGCTGGCGCCAGGAACGGTTAACCCGACGTTCGTGAGAGCGGTGACCTCATCCATGGATGAGGAAAGTCCGATAATGTTCAACATGGCGCAGGAAGGGACCTTGAGCGCCGTAGAGCCCAGAGGCAGTGATAGGAATCGCGCGAAGATGGTTCTCGTACTGCGAGGTTTCGCAAGCTTCGATGGTGTAGTGCCCCGAGTTGTGTGGTCGAGGGGCGATTTCGTTGATGTATAGACCTCCTGTACAGCGTTGAGCATCGCTTAAAAAATGCGCCGAGGAAATTTACCGTCATTCATGAGGAACATTTCTACGCCAAAGACGCCAGCTCCCTCAAAGGTCTTGATAGCATCTTCGGCCACAACCTGTGCACGGCGAGAGAGCGTCGCGTCTCGCGTCCGCAGCGGTGCGAAGACAAGATGGCACACGTTCTCTTTGTGAACGGTTTCTACCACAGGGTACGCTCTCACCTCGCCGCTGGTACTCCGCACCACCATCACGGCGATTTCGTGGGTGAAAGGAACCCATTTTTCAGCGTAGAGGGGGCGATTCCCGAGGGCTGCGAGGGCGGCTGGTGCCTCGTCAAGGTCGCGCAAAACAAAATTGCCTCGACCATCGTAGGCCAGAGTTCGACTTTTCAGCATGAGAGGGAGGCCGAGTTTCTTGGCTGCGGCGTGAATGGACTCGACGGTGGAATCCACAGCAATGTAATCAGACACCGGACACCCGCGCGATTGTAGATGCTGTTTTTGCGCGAGTTTGTCCTGGATAAGTTTTATAGTGCCGGGGCTGGGGTGGATTTCGCAGCCATCTGCCTGAGCCAGCGCATCTGCGTCGACGTGCTCGATCTCTACAGTTAGAACGTCCACCTTGGCGGCCAACTCCCGAATTCGCGCTTGATCTGTGAAGGATCCGTCGATATGAGCATATTGACTCGAGGTCGGTGCCAGAACTTGCTTGGCCGGGGCGTGCTCTCCAACATCGAGAATGACAATTTTTATGTTCAGCAAAGAAGCAGCAGCCGCGAGCATACGGCCAAGCTGCCCACCACCTGAGTAAGATTTAAAAAATACATCGCAGCAGATCGGTGAAAATCTAAGAAAAAGGGTCAGAGGCGATTCGTTCAGTAAAATAATGTACTCCTACCTCACCCAGAATTCCTACCACTTTATCGGACATCGGATGTCTCGGCAGAGAAGGTGAGCTGCTCTGATATGAGTGGAGCGGAGTTTGAAAACACGTGACATTTATCCTTCCGAAAATCTTTTGCTTGCCTCTCCAATGGCGCCCGCGGCAACTGCCCCGCGAAAAAGGACAAGGAAGCGCAAAAGGCGCGCACTTTCGGTCTCCTCGTCTTCTTCTTCATCCTCGTCGTCGGATTCCGAGTCAGAAGTCGTCAAAAAGGCTCCCACTTTACCGCCACCCGCGCAATCATCATCTGAGGACTCTTCGAGCTCTTCCTCTTCATCCGACTCGGATTCCGATTCGGACTCTGATTCGGATTCTGCCCCGGCTGCAGGGACCTCTTCCGCCAAACCAGCAACAGTAGCCGCGCGCGCTCCTCCACCGCGGCGGAACTCCCCATCACCCCCCTCCCCCTTCGGGAGCCCTCCCCACATTCATCCCACCGCTCCAAGAGGATGCTGAGCAGCTGATGAAAGCGAGGTTCAAAAAGTTCTGGATGGCTTCGGTTGCTGATGGCTTCAAAGACGATCTCGAGGAGATTCGCGTCAAGGTATGATTTACCTCAATGCTTGTTCGGCGTCTGATTAGCAGCATATAGGAGCCCAATCTTGGATCGTCGCGTTTGGGCCTGTTGATTGACTCGTTGGCTTCCGGCGCAGACGTTTTCTCGTCCACGGCGGACATAAATGAGATGCAAGTCGTTTTGGAGTAGCTGTACTATCTGTATGCTTCTAATCTTGATATACAACATTTTGGCGCGGGCCAGAAAATGTCTTCAAGCCTCGACCTTGGTTTGAATGCTAGGTACTGTAGGTAGTGGTGAGTGAAAATAAATAATCTCAAAACAAGCTCATGATGGTCGTGAGACAGGTATTAAGTACTAAATCGCGGGACGCAAATTTTGTAACCAGTGCCGAGTTCGGTCGCGAGTCAGGCATGACCTTCTGCGTTAGGATGGCAGCTAACCAGCGCGTGTTCTGGGGTTTCTACTTCCAGCTTGCAAAACCTTTCAAGACTCCAAGTCGGTCCGATCTTGCACAGGCTGTTTTGCGCCAGAAAATATGGTGCCATCGAATCCATCGCCGTAGCCTCGGACTCGGCTCTTCAACTCGCTGCCGCCAGGATCGGACTGAACGCTACTCGGAAGGAGATCGCCTCTAGGCGCATTGAAAAACCGCCGCTCAAATGACTTGGTCCCATAATTCTCTTCGCGCCACCATGCAAGAGCAAGACCGCTTCCTCCTCCTCGCCATGCTCTGGATAGTCTACACCATCGTTCTGCTGCTGATTGTATGGGCAGCAGTCGCAGGCGGCAGGGCCCTGCGCAGAGTACTGTATACGACTCCGCTCCCTGGCCCCACCCGGTCGTCTGTATCGCTGGATGTTGCGAAGGCCGCTGCAACATACGGCCTCTGTGTTCCGCGTCTCCACGGGCTGGGTTTCTGGCGAAATCGTCCTGTGCGATCCTACGGCCATTGGTATGTACGCTTTACTCTCTTTACCCTTGCAATTATAACCTCAAGTTGGTTTTCAGCCCATTTCTACGCGAACGCGCCAGCGATTTATCGGTCAACTGATTCAGCGCGCAGTTTCATAAAGAACGTGGTAAGTAAGCTCTACGTCCCTTCGTTGCACGGCCGTCGAATTAATATTTATTATCGCTGAAAGGTCGGACGGGGGTTAACATGGGCAGAGGACGCGCATCACCCCATGTATGTACGCGTCAAATTGTGAGCGAAATTCTAACCAACCTATCTACAGGCACCGCCAAGCTCTTGCTCCGATGTTCAGTAGCTCCGCTGTAGAAGGCTTTTGTGGTACTTTCTTCGATGTCGTCACCAAGGTTCGATCGGTTTCATGTGGATTCACGAAGTGTGCTGAATATTAACTTCAATCCACAGGTTCAAGACATGTGGAGCAACGCTCTGGCATCCAGGCCGCGCGGAATGGTTGTCGATATTCAACACTGGTGAGCGTCTTCGGTCCAGAAATACGATTATCGCTGACCGTTCCAACCCAACAGGATGAACAGCGTCGTGTGAGAATATTTCCCCAGTCCATCTATCAGCCGTGTACATGCTCAACCACCGCGGCATATCCCAGACTAGACAGCCTCGGCCTCGTCGGGTTCTCGCATGATTTTGAATCACTGAAGGGCGACTACTGCATCGTCACCGCTGCGTTCTATGCGCTCCGGGCCCCGCACACGAACTCTCCCTCCGACCTCATCTTCCGGCTGGCTTCATCAACTATGCCTATCCTCAGAAACATCCCGACAGCGAAGAACCGCATCATCCAGGATTTTCGGGCGTACATGGGGGGTATTGCGGCGGATATCCTCGAGCGGAACGATGCGCAGGAGACGAAAGCTCAAGGCAGTGAAGGCACCGAGGATAAGTCTATCCTCAGGTTGTTGAGTATGTGTTCAGAATTGCCAGACTAATGTTTGTGTGTTGAAATCATTATTCGATTGCAGTTAAATCCCTGGCGGAGAACCCTGCGGGCGAGTTCCGACTGTCGCATGCAGAGGTTGTCTCCCAGGTACGCCAGCACCCTCCATTTTTTCAGCTATTTCACCGGGCTCATGGTTTTGTAGATGGTGAGTTGTTTCGCCCGCTCAATATCCGAGATTGAACGATGAATTGAAATCAACCAGAATACCCTGTTATTTTCGGGTTAGTTCATTCGGCTGCAATTCAACCGCATACTAATTCCTAGACAGGGTTCGAAACCACTGCTGGTAAGTTGTCAAACAATGTTACAAGAGGATATCTTCAAATGAACTTACTCTTCGTCCGAACTTTTCATCAGTCACTCTCGGTGTACGATTCCACTGATGATCGTCCGATACTGTATTGATGTTCGTGGAAGTGGTTACTCGTCGAATTGGCCAAGAACTCAGCGATTCAAGACACACTGCGAAACGAACTCCGGCAAGTAAGTGGGACTTTCGAGTACAGCAAGATCGTAAAACTCCCGTACCTCCATGCCGTTGTTGACGAGACTCTTCGACTGCATCCTCCAATCGGCAGCACGAGTCGAGTGGTACGTATCTTACATTCCAGCTGTTGGAAATCGTGCAGGACTGACTCCATACACGTTGGTATCTGCATATATAGGCGGTTGAAGACGACATCATCCCCCTGAGCTCCCCGATACTCACCAGATCGGGAGAAACGGTAGCAAGCATCCATGTGGCCAAGGGCACCGTTGTGACTGCGCCAATTCAATATATCAACACCTCCGAGACGCTCTGGGGTGCCGGAGCGATGAAGTTCGATCCAGGAAGATGGTGGCAGGACAAGAGTAATGACGATTTCCCTGGAAACCGCCATCTTGCCTTTGGGGATGGGCCGCGAGCCTGTATTGGGGCGGATTTTTCGTTAGCACTTATCAAGGTACACTGGCTAGAGACTTATTATTACCCCCACTGATTTCGCGCGCGCAGGTTGTGCTTTATGTTGTCGTGAGCAACTTCACGTTCTCGTTCCCTGATGGCCCAGAAACGATCTCAGAATCGACGGGAGGGCGGATCCCCCAGCCTAGGATGACTGGCGGAGGAACCGAATTGTTGATGGTGGTTCAGAGTATCTAGGTCAATTTATATTTCGGTCGGTGACTTATATTTTGAATTACGTTCGAGTGAACACCAACCAGGTCGACCGACGGTACGTACGTGCCGGCGAATCCCATCTTTCTCTTCCGAAACATATACCGGGTCGGTTGAAAATCCCCAGGAGAAACCATCTTTAATTGTAGCCCAGGATCCCATGCAGGTCTGGGATGCAAGAGAAAAAACCATCATGAAAACGACGATCTGTAATCGAACCATTTGCATCCATCGTGTCTGCTCACCGGGGTTCGTGAAGTCTTCCTGTGGACCACAGGAATGTTTGTCGTTGTCATGTATATTCTGGACGAGGCGGAGATTCAGAATATCTGTTCCCTTTATTGAACGCGAGGGTGATCCAAAGCGACCCTTCACATTGACTTTTCGAACTGGCTCAAAACCTGTCGAGAATTATAGACTCTCTTCTATAATTTAATAGATTAATTCCTCGCCTATCTCATCCGCTTCGACCGCGTGTTACGCCGACTAGTTTCTGTCAGATGTTGTACTCCGCTCAATTTTGTGACGGCCAACTGATCTTCAACTCGTACAGCAAGGTCAAGAAACGGAATAAATTTAAGAGGAACTAATGAATGTATGTAGAAACGAGGTACTTTGTTCTCATTTTACGGAGACTTATTTTACGGAACGAGTGTTGATCTGCCCACATTCTAGAGAGACGAGCGAGGTACGAGTCTGACTTTCCAGGGATGCGACGGCTCCATTGTGCCCACGCCAATCCTCTCGGTCTTGATGAGCTTCGGGAACGGCGTGACGGGTTCTATGGGGACAAATCAGCAGTGCTCGTGACGAAATGTAAAGTTGTCACCCACCGATGTCGTACCGCTCAAGCATCGCGAGCGTCAGCATCTTAATCTCGGTGTATGCAAACGACTTGCCCACGCACTGCCGCACGTCAGCGCACGATTGATCTATGTTACTAGGGGTACTTACCGGCCGCAATCCGCCTCCAAACGCGTAGTACAACTGCCCGCTGACGTCCTCGCCAGGAGCGGGCTTCAGACGGTCCCAGATGAACTCCTCCGGGTCCTCGTACCGGCGGTGCATCGACCAGCTCGTGCACATCATCAGGTCTCCCTTGCGCACGCGCACAGGCCCGAAGCTGCCCTCGATGACCGTGTCTCGCGCGGCGGGACGTACGATCGAGCCGAGCATTACGAGGCGAATCGCCTCCTGCGCGACCCATTGCGCAGATGGGGCGCCATACTCGTACAGGTCCTCCAGCTCGAGGCTCTTGTCGGCAGACGCGAGCTCACTGCGCAAGCGCGCGGTAAGCGAGGGGTCGTTGTATATGAATGCCACGGCCCAGGAGCTGACGGGTGCGACGTTCGCAGCGGCTGCCCACATGAGGCCAAGCGCAATGATCTTGACGCGCAGGTGGAACGGCATGCCAAGTCGCTCGCAGTTGTTCCACTGCCCCTGGATCACCGGTTCGGTTTCGAGGAGGTTGTCTCTGAGATAATCGCCAACAAGCTCCTCGAGCGCGCGGAGGCCCTCCTCGGCAGCGACGTCCTTGGTACCCGCCATCATGTTCTGCAGGCCGCGGTCCCAGTCTACGAAAGGCGGGAGCGCTTTCTCGGCGGGGAAGTTCTTGCCGAAGATGGCGCGTCTGAAAGGACCCTCATTCAGTAAGGATACTATGCGGGGGGCTGACAGGACTCACAGCGTGCACGTGAAGATGGTTTCGCGCATGAGCGGGATCAAGTCGACGACACCGAGGTCCTTGAAGCTGTCGATTGTGGGGATGAGCTGCTCCAGAAACCCAGGAGCGCAGGTGCGCGAGGGGTCTGCCGGCGAGTTGCGTATGGAGAACTCGCACACAGGCAGCTTCCTCCTCTGCGGTCGTTGCTCGCTCAGCACGGAGGAAACGCTTCTGGACCTCGACCTAGTATTTGCTGCTCAACAAGACAAAAACAAAAAAGCAAGCACGTTTTCGCACCATAATCTGGTTGGCGCCAAAATCCTTGTTGGAGACTACGGACTTGTGGATCGCAAGGTCCTCGGAGAAAATGAATCGCTGGCCGGCAGCATATGCAGCAAAGGTGTGACCGTGTTTCTTGTAGTTCGCGAGTGCAAATTTCTCCATCTTGCGCATTTGGAGGCCAGCACCAAGCCAAGGAATCCAGCCTGCTTCCAGCGGAGGCTCGTCTTCATACGAGCGCCGTGTCACCAGGACGTGCCAGGCGAAGGCGAAGCTCGGTATTGCCAGCAGTGCTGACACCGCGTACGGCGAGTATTCACGAAAACCATCGGCGAGAGTCATGGTCAATGGGTGAAAGGTGGGAAAGAACGAGATAAGAAACCAATTTGAAGCCAGCGGTTTCGTTGCTCGAATTTCGTCATGCGCAACCTGACTAAAAATTCATCGTGTGGCTTTGGGTCCTCACACGGTTGAAACACCAAGATCGCGCTCCTATTTGGTTGATCGCTCGGTGTTGATCTCTTGCATCCACAACGGGATCTAGATCCGAAACATGCTTTTAGCCGTTACCATCACCTAACCATGCACAGCCAAGTATTTTTTGCGGCTCCCAAGTAGCTGTTTCACATCTTCTGCTCGCTCCAAAGTATCTGTTTCCCACTCTTTCGTTTCCCGCTCTTTCACTGCAACAATGTCCACCCTCCCAGCGCTGAGCACTGTAAGCAGGCTAGCCCAACGCGAAACCCTTCGCGGCGCAGACCGCTGGTTTGTCGGCCAACGCCATGCGATGGGGTTCATGTCCATCGGGCTCGCAGAGCGACTCCAACTCCTCCAGGCATCTGCATTCGTTACTTCTCGTCTCCTCCCCATTCCACGCATGTCCCAGCGCCTCGTTGCGCCCAAATCAGCTGCCCCATACTGGGAGCACTGCCCAGCCATCGACTTGGACGTGCATGTCCGTGAGCGCGTTCTTCCCGAAGGAAGCACCTCCAGCGACGCGCGCAAAGTCATCGAGGATGCGATGCTTACCCCTCTGGACAGTGGAGAACGCCCACCATGGGACATGACGCTTATTCAACGTCCCGGAAGCGGCACGCTGTTGCTCTGGCGTATGCACCACTCGATAACCGACGCAGCAGGTCTCACCGCGCTTCTTACGCGATACGCGGACCCGGATGTCCGTGCAGTCCTTCCGCAGTCAACGCGTCCTTCCCCCTCGCTCCTCAGCACCATCTCGCATGTGCCGCGGAATATACTCGATTTAATACGCAACGCCGTGCCCCCGGAGGCTCCCCTGTCGAGTATCAAGCGTTCGGAGCCAGCAACTGGCACTGCTGTCGCGTGGCTCTCGCGCCCGCCCTCAGTTTCGTCCCTCAAGCAACTTGCACACGCGCTCGGCGGCGGAACGGTGAACGACGTCATCATGGCCGCAGCAACCGGGGCGCTGCGCAGGTATATGCTTGAGCACGGTGACGACGTCGAGAAGATCCCTGTTATGTGCGGGGTGGCTGTGGGCGGCGCCAAACCACAGAACGCCGAACTCCCGCTCGGGAACCACTTCGGGTTTCTAACGGTGCAGCTGCCGGTTGGAGTAGCGGATGTGGGGGCCCGATATACGCAGATGCGCAGTACGATGCAGCCGACGAAGACGGGGTACCGCCATTCTTCGCGGAAAAGTCGTATAACCTCTTCGGCTACCTGGGAGCGGAACGGCGGAATAAACTTTTGGAGGACGGCAAGCGACGCGAAGTATCATGCATCATAACAAACGTGAGTGGTCCCCGCACCCAGCTTCGCATCGGGGGGATTCCAGTGGTCGATGTCCGCATGCATGCGGCCCTCTTCCAGAGTATTGGGTGATGGTCGCGGTGTACAGCTATAACGGGCGCGTGGATGTCTCGGTCTCTGCGGACAAGGCGCTCCTACAGCCGGAGACGCTTTGTGAGTACTTCGAAGAGGAGATACGGACGCTGGAGGGTGTTGCATCGTCACAATGACTATCTTAGAATTTTATCGTATACACTCATAGTGCGCCAATGAATCTAATTTACCGAATAGCGGAAAGGCAAATATTCCTCAAGAACAAGTGACGCGCAGACTGAAGGTGGTGAGGAATATCTTGGACGCACAGAGCAGCAATCAAAGCTTCCGGGAAATAGAGTTGTGCCTGGTACATCTCTGATCATCTTGGAGCGCCAGTTGGGTCATTGCGGATCGATGATCCTTTGATATCCGTTCATTTCTCGCATAGCTAGCCCCGGAAAGCCAAATATCCCCGAAGAACTCCGAACTCAAGGAAGTGCTACAGAATGTCTAAGCTGCCGAAACAGTTTTAATTGGTGATTTGCCGGGGAGTTCTCGTGAATATTTTTCACGCGCTTTCGTGAATGCTTCGCACAGGAATGCACATGGCAAAATTTTGTGCACTAGCAGTAATTGATTTCCAAAACACCCGATGGATTCGATTGACGAGCTTCGTTCCCATCGAAATGTCGTTCCTTACGTACCTAACCCACTTGCTTCTCCGCGCAGCCAAATCCGGACAATATGATATTCGTATCCTCACCGCGAGGTCTGGGCTAGTTCTGTGGGTGATTGCATCTGGCACCCCTCATAGAGATATAAGAAGAAAAACAACCACTCGTTGCCTCTGTCTTTTAGACGGGTATCAAACCGTGTCTAGTCCAATGTCAGGAATATCCCGAAGTAGCGTTCCTGGGCTGGACCATGTCGTGTACCCACCTACCTACCGGGTAGGCACGGGAATCAGAGATCTACGGGAGCGCCAGGGGCGCCTCCTCGAATTGATCGCGACTCAGAGCATCATCTCCGGATTCCAACGGATCGCCAAGTATCTGTCGATCCGGGATCTCGGGTAATCCTCGTTTCGCGGCATATGGAGATGCGGTTTGGAGCTTGGGCGGTGCAGGGGAGGTGTACGAGAAGTGGTACTTTCGATTACTTTCGGCCTTGTTTTTCGCCCTCTTATCATAATTTGTTTTCTTCTGCACTTTCACTTGACTATGCGTGCTCGTCTTGGTCTTCGGTCTCTCATTCCCCGGGGGGACGCTTCAAGTTCTTTTCTGGCTCAGCTCCATCCACGCTCCTTTGCCAGCCATTCCAAATGTGAGCAGTAGATAAACCTGTCCTATCTGCGAATACTTACTTCCTCTCAAGCAGTCAACAACTTCCACTCGCTCGATCTCACCTTCACTCCCAAGCAACTGAACACGCTTCACTCTATTGCACAACACTGGCTCCCTGAAGACGCCCTGTGCCATGGGCAAGCCCTCAAATTAACCCGACAAGACACCTTGTCTGCGTATCTTGTTACTCTGCAGAACCGCTGTTCGCCTCAGCCGATCCACACTCTCGTAAACCTGACGGAGGTGCGTCGTGTGATACGCTCCATAGCTCATCATAGTTTGATATCTGCACGCCAGTATCGGAATCGCACGGCCGTGGACCCTCGACCGGCCACGCTTCAAAGGCAGTCGCAGCCAGCCAACGGAGAAAACTTCTACATCTCACCCATCGACTTGTCCTCCGCTCGGGATCTTGCCAGCATTTCGAGAGCAATCCGGCGCAGCATGGCCACGGCGCGCTCTAGGGACCTCACCCGGGAGACTTGTATCATGCTCAGCGGTACACGTCACAATAAAATCATCCACCAACTTCGCGCCCGCTTGGGCGTTTCCCCCAATCCAACCGCCGCGTGGATCAACTCCCAGTCGTTTCTTTCGTAAAGCTGTTTCTTTCTACATAGCGATGACTTCGTCGTATTGATTAATTCTCCGTTTTAGTCTCGGTCAAGGCGTGCTCGCCCAGCTGGAGCCCCCCGAATACACGCAGTTGTATAATGAGGTGTGTTCATCCGTAATATTCTCATAAATTGAAAACGGCGTCGGGTAATCCGTAATATGTACCTAGGTGTCGGGGGAGGGAGCGCACATGTTCAGCACTTCCCCGATAGATGGGACGAGGGACACGGTAGTGTCCTTGCGCGTCCCCAGCGAGATAGGAGACCGGATGGTAGATATAATGGCCAGCGACCTACGCAGGCTGAGCAGGGGGTGCGAGATGCTCCTGCCCGAAATACAAGAGAGGGAAAATTGGAATGCGAAGCCGGCTTTCGCATTTACGAAGACGCGGCTCGTGAACTCAAACTTGCAGAGAGAGTCACCAGCCGCTGTGTTGTAATAGTTAGTAGTCGTGTTATCCTCTTTAGAATATTTATTACGTTGTCTGTCCCAAGCCAGCGAAGAACCACGTCATCCAGGGGGAGTGCGGGGAATGTACTCGAGGCGAATCATACGATGATGTTCAGAATTGCCAGATCGATGTTTGTGCTGAAATCATTCCGAATGATTTCAACATCGAGTCGACGGG
The DNA here is from genome assembly GCA_029378375.1 of Mycena olivaceomarginata. Taxonomy (NCBI): domain Eukaryota; kingdom Fungi; phylum Basidiomycota; class Agaricomycetes; order Agaricales; family Mycenaceae; genus Mycena; species Mycena olivaceomarginata. The sequence continues at coordinate 116,902 of JARKIC010000639.1, read as the reverse complement.
AGAGCTGATCCAACAGCCCAGGATGTCTAGCGGGGGAACCGAATTGTTGGTGGTGGTCCAGAGTATCTAGGTCAAATTATATTTCGCTTGCGAATTGTCATGGTTGTATTTTAAATCAAGTTCGACTGAATACCAGGTCGACCGACGGAACGTGCAGGTGAATCACATCTTTCTCTTCCGAGAAATACACCAGATCTGTTGGGAATCCTCGAGCGAAACCGTCATCGATCGTAGCCCAGGATCTCATGCAGGTCTGCGATGCAAGGGCGAAAACCATCCTGGAAACGACGATGGGTAATTGAACTATTCGCGTTATTCGTGTCTGCTCACCGGAATTCATGAAGTCTCCCCGTGGACCACATCGAAATCGGCATGGCTCTGGAATTTTTGTCGTTGTCGGGTATGTTCTGGATGAGGCGGAGAACATCTGTTCCTTTCAAGTGAAGCTTGGTGATCCAAAGCGACCCTTCGGCGACGCTGATGGATAATTCTGATCCATCTCCAGAGGTCCATCGTCCAGCATACCGTTGGGCTACCGTTACCAAGAGCACTCGATCTAACGTCGGCTGAAGCTGGCGGAAGATATCAAGAACTATGTCACCGGCGGTGGGAGCAGAGCCGGTCATGAGCAGTGCGACGCCGTAAGACATGTCCTGGTTGATTGAGAAAACACTCCGCGACGCGCCGAGGACACCCACTGTTCAGTGTTGATGGCTTTGAGAAACGACTGACAACAAAAGCGAATCGGAATCCTCACATTTTTGGAATATCCGTACGGGCCGAGCATATGAGTCTTGTATTTTCTCGATTTCCCAGAGTATGCCGACTTCGGTCGTTTCGTCCATCCAACCATGAAGTGGGCGCATCCATTCGCGAATTACGTGAGGTGGCAGGAGGCTTTCAGGCCGCGTGGGGTCCAAAATGGTTTGGATGACTTTGATATAGTCGGCAAGAGAACTCATCTGACCGCCGGAGCAGGACATCGCGTCTAAGAAATCCCAGTCCTTGAAACTTTTATGAGCGAAGTCGCAACCAACCAAAATTAGGAATCTTACCACTTCGTAGCTATCCGTGGAGGCGACTGCGACATGGTCTTTGTTCCAGGGAGTGACAACAAAAGAACTACCATTCAAACCCAACGGATCAAATATATCTCGTTGAGCCAACGCTGGCCAAGTCGAAGGCGGCGATCTGGTGATATTGTTGAACTTCTCGAAATCTCGGTTAGCAGCCACGGCAGCTTGGCCGAGAACTGCCAGTTCCGACATTGGAATAAACCGGATATGAATACGTCGGAATGGTCAGTGGATATTTTTTTAGCCCGTTGATCATTTGCTCGGTAGAGGGAAACGGGCAACCGTTTGTTGGAGGCGGTCCAGTACCTTCAAGGGAGTGGGGCCAATTCTTCATATTTCCACGCGGAAATTCTCGAGTAAGGCCAGACATATGGCTTGCTAGTTGCCGCAAAGTCACAGGCCCTGAAGTGACCCGACCGTCTTGCGTATTTCCCCATCCACCTGAAGAATAGGAAAACTCGGGCAAGAATTTATCCACCGGATCGTCCCTAGCAAATCCCATTCGGGTATGAGTGGTTGCAGTCTATTCGAAGCGAATACTGACCATTGAAGGGCGCCTTTCTCGCGGAGAATAAGGGTTTCGAGAGTCGCAAAGAGCTTCGATCCAGAAGCGATACGAAATATGCTGTGTCGGTCAACGGCGCCCCGCTTGTCTGCCTCTGTCTCGTTGGCCTTGAGTGGACCGATTGCAGTCTCATACACTACTCCCTCTCTTGTTACGATCGCCACAACAAGCCCATCAATGCCACCCTTGAGATATGATTTCTGCACGAAAGCGTCGATGGCGCGAAGCGCAGTAACCATCTCGGTGGAGTCATTACGAATGGGAGTTTCGGCGAAGATGTTGGGGAGTGGGGGATGGCATTTGACAGCTGAGAAACCGGGGGAATCTCGCAAAAAAAAATTGCCTATGAAGCAAGAGGGAAACAGAGGCCGATATTACTCCTGCTACAAAAGCAATAACCCAGGAAGCGTTTCCGAAACGGCTACGACGAGCTGACTGTGAATATTGCGGTGTGGCTGCCTTGGTTTCCAGAACCATATTCACTTGCAAGGAGTGAGAATTTCTTTTTGAAGATTGGGTGGGCCTCACATTTGGGCTGGAGCTTGCCTGAGGCAGTAAGTTCGACGTGATGGTCAAGAGACAAATGGGTAATGGACAGCCTCAGCGATGTGATCTCGGGATCTGCCGACCGGCCCGGAATTCAACCCAGGTTCAACATCTTAGTCGCGGAAAAAGAAAGATATATCTAGCGCAGAATATAATTGGCCTTAGAATTATGATCAAGAAACTGTCAAGTTGGTCTGAGCGAAAACTTGATCGCTGGTCCCAATTTTGATGTTGAATTTCCCAGATTCTACCGCCCATGAATTTTGCACAGTCCACACCGCCAGTTGAGAAGAGAGAATAGGAATGGTCACCGTTACCGAGCCTCCAGCACTTAAGGCGGTTGTCAACTCTTCACTGTGACCGGAATCTCGAGAAGACTCACGGGATGTCCACCTTTTGGAAGCCGACCAGCTGCTGGTTTGCGGTGACGACGGAGCTTACCAAGTCGGTCATGTACACCTGGAGTAGAAGTCAGCGCTGGAGTGATTTTCATGAGAGTTGCCGACCTGAACCACTTCCTTGCCAGCCACAGAGCCAGTATTGTGCAACGTCACGATGACATTGAAGTTTTGTGTTTTGCTGATTGTCGAAGGGGAGAGCTGCAGACCGGTGCTACGACAGAATTTGTTGATGTACAGTTTCGAGGTTTAGGTCTACTCACTAGTTGAAGGTACTGCAACCACGGTAAGTTCTGTATCGGTTCGAGATGATGGCTGACTTACGTATAGCTCAAGCCATGACCGAAACTCCACAGCGGAACTGGGCTATTGAGCACATACTGACAACGAGCCATCAGCAAGAAACAAAAACTGAGGAGCGATAACAAACCTGGTGTCCAAACATTAACGTGCCATCATCGAGAACTTGGCCGGGATCCAATGGGCGGCTGCCTTTGAGATAGTTATAGAACACGGGTGTTGTACCGACAGAGCGCGGGAACGAGACAGGGAGTTTTCCTGTGCCGTATGATTGAGTAGTTCAAATTGAAGGTGCGATGTTACACGTACCAGAAGGATTTACAGCGCCAAATATGACCTCGGCCAACGCCGTGCCTTGAGGGTAATTGTGAACCAATTTCTAAAGTTGCGGGATAAAGTACTGACCACCAAGTTCGCCGGGGTAAAATTGCTGAATAACAGCATCGGCATCTATTCGACGGTCAGGGATATTCTGATAAAATGTGCAAAATGAACACGTACTAGCTTGGATCCAAGGTTCCGCCACAGGTTTGCCAGATACAAATACAACCACGGTGGGTTTTCCGGCGGCTTTGACCGCTTTAACGAGATCCAGCTGAGCACCGACAAGGCCCAGATCGCTGACATCGACATGTTCTCCCGTGGTCGCGTTTGTGCCCGGGGTCCTGTCAGGCACTTGAGAATAGTTGCAAAAATGAATGTCTAACGAACCAAAGAAGTGTTTGATCTAAGCTCCAGGTCCCAACCTAACTCCCCCGTTATTCAGCTGGAAACCACTGGTGCATGCGGCGTACCATAACGACTGCAATATCGGAAGACTGGGCCGCCGTCACGGCTGCCCCAAATCCACTGTCGTCGTTCGACCAAAGTTTGCATCCTTCAGCAAAGTTGATCTTCACCGAGCTCGACGTATTTGAGAGAAATTGTTTGAAGCCATCCAGCGGGGAGATGCCTGGAAGGTCTTAGTCTGGGATGCAGATTTGACATGGAACGTAATCTTACCGTTATTTGACGCGTTAAAGAATACGTAGTCACCAAACTGTTGCGCATCGGTTGAACAATCATACCGTTATGGAAGTACTTACAGTAACGCGATCGACCTGTGGCCCAATCAAGGCGATGGATTTCACAGTCTTGCTTATGGGCAGCGTTTTGCGTCGATTTTCGAGCAGCACGATGCTTTCTGTTTCTATCGCATGGAGAACATTCCGGGATGCGGGAGTTCGAAGAGTGGAGAGATAATCGGTGTATGGGTAGGGATCTGTAGAAGCCAATATTCGACGACGACCAGAGTGTACACAGTGGAGGAGCTCACTCTCGAACAGACCCAGAGAAAACTTGGTCCGGAGCATGGCGCTCACAGTCTGATCCAGATACTTGACGTCCACTGTTCCGGCTGCGATCTGATCTACAAAGAAGTTTGACAATGGTTCGGAATTTGACACTCGAAGGGCGCGCACCAGGCAATGTGAGGTAGGTATAAGAACCTCGAGGGCCGTTTAGATCGTTTTAATTTTGAATGAAAAATTCCCGGAGCTCACCGCCGCCCATTTCTCCGCTGATGCCATTTTCCAGAGCAGTTTTTGCAGCACACTCCCGGGTGTCACAGGTTTGGTGTAAGTTGATAAGCAAATCCTGAAATAATCGTGAACATGCAGCTAAGGACCCAAGTTGCGCACATACCACAGATCCTGCGTCGGTGGTTACCCAATACTTGTAACCCCACTCATTTCTGAGCTATCTGGAAATGAGAAATGATTCCTGGCTGAAATCTAGAACTAACGATGTCGGTCAAGAGATCTTCGAGTGGAAGTGAGTGATGATCTTTCAGTGGCATGAAGAAAGAACCTACGGGTATTGGCAATGGCGGGGATTCCATCCAAACTCGAGTACGCAGTCATGATTGATAGACTGTTCAAACATGCGCGACTGAAAGGTTTCAGAAATTCAGTGCGCAACTCGCGTTCTCCGCCAGAAACCTGAGCCAAATTTCTGCAGACGGATCAAGGCATCATTCAAGACGATTCAAAAACAATACTGACAGTCCACTCTGAGGCGATCCGAAGGCCGCAAAATGTTTGCAAGTTGCAGCCACGCGAGCGATGGCAGTCGAACTCGCATTTCTGCGTTTTCCGGCCTGGAGGCCAGTCACGTATGCGTTGCCTATCTCGCCAGTGAGGAAATGGTCTTCCCCGAAATTTTCTTCGACCCTTCCCCAGCGCAGCTCCCGCGACAAGTCAAGGACAGGTGCAAATATGTGGGATATCCCGAGACCCTCAGCCTCGCTTGCAATCACTCCTGCAACTTGCGAGATAAGGGCGGTGTCAAACGATGCGGCAAGTGAGATGGGAGAAGGAAACGTAGTCCCGTTGTTGGTGAATCCGTGAAGCCCTGTATGAATCAGTATTGTCATTAAAATCTCGTTATGTAAAGGACCGAACCTTCGGACTGGATTAACGCCGGGATACCAAGGGTAGTGTTTTCCAGCATGTACTTCTGTCCGACAGTGACGCCGAAAACCTTGCAGCATAGAATTAATTTCCACGAAACAATGTTGACCAGGTAACCCACAAACTTATCCCAAGGAACCTGGTATCCTGCCCATATCGAGCCTAAGGCGGGCTCAACACGTGAAGAGATGCCGAATGAAACCGTCCCTTACCTCCCTTGAGTCGCACCATTTCCTCCTGAAACCAAGATTTAGGACCGTTTACAGACAAAAGGCATGCAATGATTCAGACCCACCAAGCCTGATTGATTGAACGTTTTGGTGTCGTCAAGTGGATTGTTGAGACTCATCCACCCGTTCAAATCTCCCTGAATGCTGCAAGACCAGTTCAGCAAATAAGATCGTCTATCTCAGTGGTGCTTACATCTGAGAAACCTTCTCTTCGACAGTCATGCGAGGCAGGAGGTCGGCCACCCGTGCTTCAATTGACGCCGTCGGATCCTTGTAGGTCGGCAAGGACCCATCGATATTGGTAGCCCGCGATTCCAGGCTGAAGTGCAGGCCCTCCTTCACCCCATTGCCCGACACGAGCGCGGACAGGAAGCATAAGAAAGCTGCAAGATTTAGGAGTCGATTCAGTGACATTGACCGAGCCATGGGGAAAATGGGGGAGAGGGGAAGGATGCAGCCAGGTGACAACCCCCGCCCTTATAACGATTTCGAAGGCCACGAGAGGGGGGAAAACGGATAACAATAATGTCCCGTTTCAACTTCGCGGACGCCGCCCCGATGCTACATGTGACCACGTTGAGAACGGACCGCGGTCATTCTGCCGAGATTAATCCTGCCCGTACAAAAGGAAGATTTAAGACGGAACTGTTAGCGGATGGACGTCTCGGGGGATCGTGACCGAATTGTGCCTACAAAAACATTGTTTCTATGCGAGTTCCTATTAGAATGTCAAGATAAGGCACGGTGAAAAAAAACTTTGTTTCGGCGACAAGCTTGACGAAATCACGAAATCAGAGCCAAAATTGGAACAAAATGCCTCGTGGCAAAGATCTCGACTTGAACGTGGGCCGGTTCTCGGGAGTCCGCGCCGGGTGCTGCATAGTTTTGAGGTAAAGGTACACAGGCGCGTCTGGCCAACGAAAGGTCGGTTCCTCCTTACTTGAAGGCAGTGAGTGAATCGCCTACAAGAGGCCCCGGGAAGCCTCTGCAAAGGATGGTCCGGAAAATTCCTCAAATCTGGCCTCAAAAAGCCACTCGTCCCTGGTGTCTGGGCCTGGAAAAGCCACTTTTTGGACAAGGGTCATCACGTGTTTACTAGGAAAGATTTTCCAGAAAATGAGCAGGAAATTTGAAAAATCACGCGCACCAACGATAAGGACATAGAGTACAGCCGAAGCGAGTCCCTGGACTTCACAGAGGGCTGGTTCTCATCTACTAGTAGTGGGATCAAAATAGGATCACATCGCAAAAAGAACTCTCAGACCTCAGCACCTGGATCTCGCCTGAAAAAGCCACTTTTCAGGACAGCGGTCGCCGATTTCTGGCCCCAAAAAGCCACAATTTGGACAAGGAAATCACCAAATTTGGGGCTCAAAAAGCTACTTTTTCGGACCATCCTTTAGCGGAGCTTCCCGGGGCCTCCTACAAGTCGTGCCAGGGCGAGATATAATTGGCATATACAGAGTATCCCAAATCTTATGAGATTACTGTGGCCCAAGATGAGAAATGCAAAATATGCCGATGCGGGAAGAGTCAAGAAAGAGTGCGAGTAAGTACGCCAAAAGTACGCTGTGCGACAGCAGAGTTGTTTAAATTTCACGTGATGTGACACAATGCGCCAAAGCCCGAACATCAGAACAACCATGATGGCAAGAGGCCGGCGAGCGGCAGGTCACAGACAGAAACAGAAATATAAGACAGAGTTTTGTTGAATTTGCAGACATAAGGCTCAATGTTCGCTTGGTCGGTGCAGCTCACATTGAGGGTTGTGTAACTTTGGGCCGGAAGATTAAATAATTAAATTAAATAGACGCCATCAGATGTGTTCCGGAATCCAAAATGGTAATAAATGCAAGTCATGTGACGAAAAGCGACATTCTCGGTCCCCCTTTTAAGTTTGAAACCCTCCAAATAGGCACATACAGAACAAGTTCTGTTTGTGAACAAACCTGGAATCGCAAAACCGCCCCCCCAGATGGGAAAATCCTACGCAATAATTAACGGGCAGGAATTCACTGAGTCGGCTAGCGGTGTTCGAGCCCACACAGCTGAGTGATTTATTAATACGAGCTGGAACCGAGAGAAAGTGTCTGCCTGGCAGAGACTACTTACTAGTAGGAGTGGATGACCCGGAGGCGAAGTCATGGTGAAACCAGCTGTAGTGATTCAATGGAACCAGGTGAAAAATTGTTCGCAACACTCGAAGGACATACACTCACCATGAACTTTCAGGAAAGAGTCCGGACTGCAATCCACGAGGGGAATTCGACTGGAAGTGAACAGGCACTTGAAGCTTCGGATCCTTGACCGGATCCCTGTCATTTTGTCCTCTTCCGGCTCCTAGACCTCCCGGCCCCCGGCACCAAGTAACAACGAAGAAAATTTCCAGGGCGATGATTTGGATTGGAACAACCTCAAGTCAAGCTTGGTGCGAAACGTTCAACGTCTATAACCTATCAATTTGCCGCCTCTTGGCTGGTTGCTCGCTGGTCTTGCAGTCGCACTGGCAGCACCTTTGGGGATACCGTCGAGCTAGACGTGGCGTCCATCATGATGAGTGCCTGGCGTGGGCCGATCAACCGAGGACAATGGACGGCGTGCGAGCATCGTGGTACACAGCTTTCATCTTCATCTTCATCTCCCTCTCTCATCTCTCGAAACCCGAATGGAACGCGAAGTCGATGCATGGCTGGAGCAGCTTGGCCAATGTAAACAATTAACAGAGGTCGAGATCAAAAAACTCTGTGAAAAGGTACGTTCCTTCTCCACAATCATGACTCGATTCTCATTGTGACTCAGACGAGGGAGGTCTTGATGGAAGAGTCGAACGTTCAGCCAGTCCGGTGTCCGGTGACAGTATGCGGTGATACTCATGGTCAATTTGTGCGTTCCCTTTCACAGCCCAAATATCATCGCTGATCGGGTCTGTCTTAGCATGACCTCCTGGAGTTGTTCCGCATGGGTGGTAACTCACCGGACACAAACTACCTCTTCATGGGAGACTATGTCGACCGGGGCTACCACTCCGTCGAGACTGCGTCTCTGCTGCTCTCCCTGAAGCTGCGCTATCCCGACCGTATCACACTCCTGCGCGGAAACCACGAGTCGCGGCAGATCACGCAGGTCTACAGCTTCTACGACGAGTGCCTCCGAAAGTACGGGAATGCCAACGTCTGGCGGTATTTTACCGACCTCTTCGATTACCTGCCTCCAACGGCAGTGGTGGAGAACCAAGTCGGTTTTTTTGCTATTGTTGACGCGACCCTGACCGGCTATTTTTATAGATATTCTGTCTCCACGGAGGCCTCTCGCCTTCCATCGACTCGCTCGACCACGTCCGGTCTATTGAACGTGTGCAAGAAGTACCGCACGAAGGCCCGATGTGCGATCTGCTGTGGTCCGACCCCGATGACCGCTGTGGCTGGGGCATATCTCCCCGCGGGGCGGGGTACACGTGGGGACAAGACATCTCCGAAGCGTTCAATCACAATAACGGGCTGACTCTTGTTGCGCGGGCACACCAGTTGGTGATGGAGGGTGCGTCCTTATAATCGTATTATTCGCGATTTGCCTCTGAGATTGTCGACAGGGTACAACTGGACTCATGATAGAAATGTGGTGACCATTTTCAGCGCACCGAATTATTGCTACCGCTCCGGAAACCAGGCGGCAATTATGGAAATAGACGAACGATTATCGTACAGCTTGTGCGCCGTTATCTCATGCATATCCTCCATTGTTGATATATTCTCAAGCCTGCAATTCGATCCTGCTCCACGGACGGGAGAACCTCTCGTCAAACATCGTATACCGGATTACTTCCTTGTGCGCAACTTCGCTTCTTTGCAAAGAACGCGAATACTAACTTTTCTGAAGTGATACCCGTAAGTATATTCTTCGCCTCACGATTATTGAGACGCGTTTGTCTGCCCACTGCGATGATTTCTCTGTCGGGAGACCGTCTCATCGGCCTGTCTTTACTCGTTCCTCCACGATCCACCGGTTATCTCGGTGATTTACGCCCTCCAACGAATATCGTTCGAAAGTTGTTTGCACATGGACCATAATTTAATGTCGGTGAATCACCTTCGTGCTCAAATTGGTTCACATGAAGGTTGCGATGATACCAAGCTTACATGTACAGTACTTGTGCCCATGGTACCCAAGCGCTTCAGTCCGCCCTCGATGAAGGGGCAGACGAAGGTCCGCATTTGCCTTTCCGCCCTCGGTTCTCTTTCCCGCGGCACTGACCCACTTCCGACGTCTACGGCTTCCTGGCTCACCCATCCGATGTGAGCAAAGATCGCTTGCACCCCGCACGCGCGCAATGCACCGCAGTTTGGTGAGCAACTGACCAGGATAAAGTTGAATATGTGTGGAAGAGCGTGCATCCGGACACAGACAGGGTATTCGTACCCCAAATTTTGCGCACCGTGTGATGCGTCGCGTTGGGCAAGACAAAAAGAGTTGCTCGAGGCATGTTGGGAAGCCATTCTATCGTTTTTTGGCTTGCCCGACTGGAAGAAAATGCACGCCTTGAGGAAAGTGGTACTTGGAGGGCACAAATTCTTAGCTATAGGACAGTACGGTTGCCATGTTTATCCTGAATAATGTCCACTCGCCAATAACGGTGATTATCTATGGCTACCCTAGTAAGTGATCTGGATTTGCTGTGTCTTGAAAGGACTGCCGAAAAACGATTTATATCTGGTGTGTTACTCTGCCAGTGGTCCGGAAATTAATATAAGATAGGGTATGTTTCCGAGCAATGGACACGGCTCACCTATATCCAAACCTCGAACGTTTGTCCGAGTTCGGCTATGAAGGAAATATGCATGTCCTCCGAGCCTCAGGCTCGGAGGACAACAGTCCTCGTCGACTAAATCTTGGAGTCGCGGAAGATGGAGAAGGAAGTCAGAGGGCGGCAGGAATGGGCGCCTATCCGTATCGGCACGTCCGCGCCAATTGTCGGGCTCCAACCGCCACTTCATCCGGAAAGACTTCAGGCGTGGGCCCGGATGGTTTCTGTCGTACCTAAACTCGAGGACATCCACCAAATCCCCATAATCGAACACATAGGGGTTTTTTAAGCTGTCGAACCAATGCGGCTGCCGAACCGAGCATGCAAAAGAGACCAGATTCGGGAGATCGTGTTGGAAATTTGTCATTTCAGCGACGGTCAAGTCGGAAATCTTTAGAGCAGTGAGGTCGACCAGGAATGGGAAGCCGTGAAGGATGCGTGGATATGAACCATTGAGGGAGAGGTGTAACAAAGGGTGAGAACGTGATAAAAGGGCTACAGATGACTCGTGGTTCTTAGAACTGGAGATGCCACAGTCCTGGAGCTCCAGTTCTACCAATGAAGGGAGCGTCAAAAAAGACAGGATATTGGTGTACACAGATTCAGATTTGCCCGCCAAATGAAGAGTCTTGAGGGCGAGATGAGGAGGAAGAAGTATGGCTATGCGTTGGTCAACCCGACCAAGTTTACACTCGACCAGGGAGACAGCGAAGCGCAAAACATGCAAGCACTCCGTCACACGTAAGCATTCTCCTCTGAAATAGGTGAGCTGCTGCCATGGGAGGAGAATGGAGGCCGGCGGTAGACATTCTAAGACAAGGGCATGCAATTTTGGTGCGTGCTCGAACGCAACCACTGGAGTTGCATTTGTGGCGAATGTCGTTATCTGGAGGGTTTCGAGAAGAGGAAGTCGTTGGTGGATACTGGATTGAAAATTTTCCGTTATGAGGTCCTTCTACGGGAGGGAGAGGGTTACATCGCGCCATCTGCCTCAGGCTGATTGGGCGACGATTGGAAGTAATATCGCCGATGACGTGGGAGTGAAGGAATAATCGGCTCTGTGCAGGATAAAGGACAATGATGGCCCCGCTCTTTCAATCCAATGTTCACAAACAGGATAAACCTGTATGTGCCTATTTGGCACCAAAAATGTCGCAATTTCGTCACATGACTTGCATTTATTACCATTTGGAGCTACGGACCAAATAAGATACAGCAAAGTAACACTGCTTCAGCTCCAACCGTGGTTCGGCTGCTTGAAACTTCATATCCACACCCTCTAAAATCGGGAAAATAATATAGGGGATGTAAGAAAGAATGCGGAAGCTTTCTATGTAGTCAGTTTTTTTTTAAAAAATGCTTCGTGCTTCTCGGGCCTCAGCAATAGGGGAAGTCAGAGTTGTTGATTCAGTGTTGATTCAGTGTTGATTCTGAGGTGATTCTGAAATCAATTCTGAAACCGATTCTGATGCCAAAATTGACTGAGAATTGAAACAAATCATTGTTCCTCCTCCGGAAGGAGGAACAACCACTATGTTCTGCCGTCGGCTAGACTCAGTTGCCGAGGTCCATGTAGCTGAGTCAAGATGCGGCCAGCCGATCACACAGGCTGTGTGTGGCCGGCTACACACAGCTGTGTGATCGGCTAGCCGCATCTTGACTCGGCTACACGAGACTGAGTCTAGCCGACAGCAGAACGTAGTGAACATCAGAATCGACTCCCAAATCAATCATTTCGATTCTCAGCCCCAACAAAAACTGACTGCGGCTCGATGCCGGACTCCGAAGTGGACCAGAATCGAAATCAGAATTGACAACAGAATCGGCCCGGAATTCAGTACTCTGACTTCCCCTAACGACAGATAACATGGCATGGCACATAAAGTTCATACACCAATGTTATCTCCCATTCACCACCAAGTCGGTGTCGTTCAGCTCGTCTACGGTGCTCCAGCCCCTCACCTTCTGGGTTTGGATTCCTGGAGTACTCAAGGCATCTCTCCCTCTCTTCTTTTGTGCTTTTGGCAGTGCCTGCAGTCCATAATGCCTAAGTACTAGGGCCCCTACAAATGATTAATCCCTCAAGTCTAGAGACCACTGAATTCAGCCGGATTCTCAGCTGAACCCTACAGTCTAGGCCAATAATAATATTTTTATGAGCTACAAATAATAGGGGACTTCACGCTAGGACACATTTTCGCGTTTGTGAATAAATTTATTCATTTGATCAGATGAATAAAATCATGGTTTGTGGAATAAATCCATGATCACCCTGTTTGGTTTCCACAATATATTTTCATTAATTCTTTCCATGCTGCCAAACATGTACCTACTTGGCTGGTTTCGGTTCCTTGGAAGGCATCACCTCCTTGGCATTGGTGTCGGTGGGTGTGTCAATTGTCGTGTCACCCTCTGCACCAGTGCTTAGAGCCTTGGCTTTTTCTTGGACCCCCTGGGCCTCCCCCAAGGATGTCTTTCAGATTGAGCTTTCTTCATGTCCGCCAAACGAGCCTTGAGCTCGTCAATTGATTCGGAGTTGGGAGCTTTCAACCGCTTCCCCATGAGCGGTGATGATCAAGATGGTGACGGGCAGCTTACTCAAGCAACTTGAATCATATATATTGCACAAAAATATGTTTATTCCACAAGCACGATTAAATCGTGCTTGTGGAATATTTTTATTTTGTAAAAATAATCATTCCCATCAGATGAATATTTATATTCACAAACGTGAAAATGTGTCCTAGCGTGAAGTCCCCTAATATTATAGCACCAGGTATCTAGGAGCTAGTTTATAGTACAAATTTTGAAAAATCAATTGCCAGAATGGTTCAGAGCAGATTGGTAAATCACTATCTATGCAACACTGCCCATTCTCACCACATAGCAATTTCTCTGCTTTTTCTCTGGTTCTTGACTTGACCGCTAGCCACAGTGGTGATGCACAACTGTGTGAGCTGGAGCAAGGCTGGAAATATTCCTTGGTTTGCTACGTGCATGTGTCATCTTTTACGTGACTCAGGTAGCTAACTTGGCCATATTTGTCATCTTCCCTCCACAATCTCTCTGTAACTTGTGTCAATGGGTCCTGGAACTGAACATTAACATCCATAGATACAACAGTGGGTCAAATGTCAATGGCCAGTGCAACAGCACAATACACACAGTGATGAGCCAGATTTTTTAATATAGTCTGAGAACAGGTTCATTTCAGTGAAAATATAACAATCTTCCCAATAAGGCTAATCGATCACATGGGGCAACCAGCACTTGTCTGTCCCCTACCTTGTATCAAGCTAGATTGAGGTAAATTGAGGAATTTGATGGCTCCTTCGATTTACCTCGACAATCTGAACATAGCTCTTTCTGGATAGATGGAAAATCAAGAGAGCTCGAGGCACATCGAGATATAAAGAGGTATGCTTTGGTGCAACGAGGCTCATCAAGTCATTGATGACTTTTCCTTACTTAGGATACAATAGAATTTATAATCTGTTTATTTGCAGCTACTACAGTACATTTAGTGACTATATACTACATCACCCACACCGCCATGCCGCACCTGTTCCACTACATATCCAACAAGCACCATCCAGCTGCGCAGTAGTCGATCGGTCTGGTTCATGGGCAGTGACATGACACACAATACCGTAGGACAGGGATCTAGCAGCAGCAGATGAGAAAAGGTCTTGATGGGAAAGAAGCATACATACATTGTCGAGCTTGGTGCCAGTCTTGGCTTGGATCTGGAGGGCGATGATATTTGTCATGTGCAGAGGGCCCAGTCTAGGAATGCGGGCACTAAAGGAAATGATCTGTATATCAATATCTCGGGGAAAGAAAGAAGCATGTACACATCAATAGTGTATGCACTAGTGGTCTAGATAGAATGACTGACATTCACCAGGCTGGGAAACTGGATATCAGTACACAACTCAGGAACAAGGAAGGAGGATCTGCATACCATTTTTGGACTCTCTTTCTGCTGCATTGGCGGCAGGTGTGAATCAGCAAGAAGAAACAGTGAGAGGTACAAGTAGCATACCTGTGAAGAGAAGGAGGAGATAATGCAGGTCCAGAGATAGGATGGGGCGCAGAGGCGGGAAGACGACGGGAAGAGGGCGATGAGATGGTGGGAGAAGACAAGAAGTGGGAATGCAAAAAAAGTCCTACAACTTCTTATTTATTCACAGCAGCAACGCGCTTATGACGCAATTGTATGACTTCACAGATTTTGCCAAGAGTTGTTGTCGAGATGTTGAGGTTAGATTGCACTAAATTGAGGCTAGTCATTTTTTGGCAAATTTCGCAATACTCATTCAAAAAGATCTCAAATCCTCCCTTGTTTGTCCTTGATCGGCCTCAATTTGGCTTGATTCCTTGATTTACCTCAATCTAGCTCGGTATATGTAGCTGGGATTCTCACTGGGAATTTGACCCCGAGATTGTTGTTTTTTGTTAAAAATTGTTATGGTAACTTCCAACACATACCTCGCATTTTGTAGAGCATCCCCTCCCCATTAACTCTCCGTCATATTCACAATCTGTTATATCCTGTCCTGACCGTGGTCATCCTCCAGACCTATCCATCTCCACTCTGCCAACTCTGGACTTCTGGACCCTCAGAGTTGCGCTCCAGAGTTTGTTGGACTTCAACTCCGTCCTCCGGACTCACATGAGTTTTTATGCAATGAAGGATTACTGAGTGTTTTCCCTTTTATCTGTTTAACCGTTTAAACAGGAACCTGTGACCATGCTTTCCTTTTGTCTTTTATGCTTCCATCACCATGCTTCCACTTATGACTTCTTACTTATTGTTTTAACTTACTTCTTTCTCCTTCCATAATAACAATTAGAATACTTCTATAAAACACTGTAGATACTCTCCTGTACTTCAGTTTGATTATTAAAGTTCTCTCCGAGCCTTAGCACTACTCCCGCATTATACTTCCATCTCCTCTCATCTCCGCCACTTCCAGCCCACTCCGGACTTGACTCCAGTTTTGTACTTCCGCTCAGACTTGACCTTTGACGAAGGTCTACTCAATGTCTGTACTCCAACCAAGTTCCTGTGGTTATCCATGAAGCTCTGCCTCTGGTCCTCCGGTAACTCCAGAACTCGTTCGTGATTGACTTCTATATGAACAAGGAACCTATTGGTGACCTTCTGTTGTCATCTCCTCTGTTCATTGAACCAGCACGGCAGTCAACACTCACCCTGTGTCTCAGTGGTGTTGTGTCTTTGATATCCACGATTTCAGATCTAGTATTCCAGGCACCCAGTTAACATCTGTTCTACGTTGACTATCTGTTTCTATGTCTAGTTCCATCCCTCCAGTAACTCTGTCCTTCTCCGGTATCGGACAACCCTCCTCTGGAATCTCCCCAGTACCTATTCTCCTCTTTCCTTCCCCTCGACCCGGATATAACACAGTCACGGATGACATGCCACAATATTTCTTTTGGCCTTGGAATTCATTAGATTCGAAATTAATCTCACTCTTCTTCACAACTTTGAACGAACCATTGAGCACATATTGCTGGCCAGTACCTCTTGACAACCCAGTAGAATCCTTATCGCAGTCAGATCCTAGAGCATACCCCTTTCAAATATCTGGCACCAAATGCCCAACACCACCTTTACATGTGGCTGAAAAATTGGTCTTGAAAACACATCACAGAGGATACACTGGGCAAGACAAGCAGCCTCTGATCTTGTTATCAGACCCACTATGATCAACACGTGAGACCCCCCCCCCAAATATTTGGCCCCCATCAAACACTTGTTCAAGAGCATTTACCATTCTCTCGGCCAATGCAAACCTTGAAGTACAGTTTTACACTCTCTAGATGACCTTCTTCTATGATATAAAAGTTACTAGAAGTTACAAGTCCCAGACACTGGTTGGGAGATTCAAGTTTTTCAGCACAATTTACGGTGAAAAATGTTGTTTGTTTTTCAGACATTTTTCACTGAAAAAGGTAGTGAAAAACTCAAAACATTTTTACTATTTTGTGAGTTCGAGGTGAAAAATTCAAAAGGAAGCTCGAAAGAGGTGAAAAAGATTTGAATTTTTTACTGCTTTTTTCAGTGAAAAATGTCTGAAAAACAAACAACATTTTTCACCATAAATTGTGCTGAAAATCTTGAATCTCCCAACCAGTGAGAACGTGCTCCACTGAATGAAAGATGCCTTCCTGCCAAATTGGGATGTAAATCCGGTGATGCCTCAGTTTCAACCAAACTCCTCAGGGAATTTTTTTGGTATCCTCCAACTAACCTCATACATGTCCAAAATGTCTATAGACACTCTCAAACAGATTTACTTGCCCTCCTTGCACTTGCCCGAGGTCGCCATCAATTGGATCATGTGTGTTGATGCATGGGCACAATAACAAGATTGGAGGCTGCTTGGGGCAAGAGCTGCAGGAGAGTTCCTCACACCGGGGGCAACAACCTACGCATATGAAAACCATATGTGTTAAACACATATGGTTCACATATGCGCAGATCATAGAACAAAGGTGTCAACGACCTTTGTTGCACCTTTGTTTTCGCCTTTGTATCACCCCCGAAAACAAAGGTGCAACAAACATGATTGACACATTTGTTCCACGATCTGCGCATATGCGAACCATATGCGTTTAACGCATATGGTTCCCATATGTGTCGGTCTTTGCCCCCGGTGTCAGATAGTATCCGAGAACTGGTGTGTTGCCTTCTATACCTTCAGCCAAAAATACCTGGTGTAGTCTCTCGGCTTCAAGCACTACATAGTTAAGCAATTAAGCAAGATGGTATACCTCTTCGGGAGGCCGGGGGGGCTCAGTTGTGTGGAACAGTCATGGCCTCGAACGGGGGGGGCCAGGGTTTGAACTGCTGTGTGGACATTTATCACCTGTTTTCTGCACGCTGGAAGTCGCATTCCACACACAGAGGGATGGTCATGTGTCTGTGTTTTTTTTGATTCATATACTCATGTATGTGTGATAATAGTTTTGAGATGAGAGAGGAGGAGGAAGTGAAGTTTGAGCTAAGAGAGGCGATCAAGCGAGAGGAGTTCAGCGATCTTGAAGAAGGTGCCAAAGAAGTTTTGGACTCAAATTTGTCGAATTTTGAAGAAACTGTATATATCAGAGGGTCGAGGCTTTTATTATTCACTTGTACCCCTCCATATATTACCGTTGCAACCCGACCTCGTATTCACATAGTAAGGGCACAGATAATGTGAAGAAATAGAGTCACAACAGAAAGAAGTTTATGGTGTTCAAAGTGCACATTTAATAAATCTCTATAAACTTTTGTTTTTTTTGCACTTTCCTCTACATAAATCGTGAAAATGGCACATTTCCTCTACTTATGCGACTAAGAATCCAGCCGAGAGAGAGAGAGAGAAACATGGAAATTTCCTCTCTATATAATCACTGGATTCTGACTTCCGTAACCTCTATTGAGATGTTTGTGATCTCTCTATACATTTTGATTGATATCTCTGTACAAATGTAATGACATTGACACATTACTTCCTCTCTATACAAACTTTCGATAACTTTTCTCTCTCAATGAACTTTTTTTGAGGCTCAAATTCTTTCTCTCTCTATTCAAGTCAAAGAGACAGGTTAATTATTATCGTTATCCACTACTTGTTCTGAGTGCAAAATTACAGTACGAGAAAAATGTGGGTGTGTGGGTCAAGCAGCTGCGGGTGCACTTGCGCGTGGATGACACCACAGCAGCCGTGGGGCCATGTACTCAGCTGTGCATGGACTGGTAAGGAGACTGCATCGTGCACAACAGGGCGGCGAGAGGGAGTGCGACTCCGCGCAAAGAAAGTGAAAGGTTATGCGGGGGAAAAAGAGTGGAGGGTTGAAAGCAGGCAGCCTCGACGTTAACTTGACCTGCAAAAAAAAGTTTTTGAGAAAGCAAAGTTGTTGAAAGTTTGTATAGAGAGGAAGTAACGTGTCATTACATTTGTATAGAGATGTCAATCAAAATGTATAGACAGATCACAAACTTGTCAACAGAGGTTACGGAAGTCAGAATCTGGTGATTATATAGAGAGGAAATTCCCATATTTTCCTCTCTCTCTCGGACGGATTCTTAGTCGCATAAGTAGAGGAAATGTGTCATTCTCACAATTTATGTAGAGGAAAATGCAAAAACACAAAAGTTTATAGAGATTTATTAAATGTGCACTTTGAACGTCATAGAAGTTCTTTTACTATTTTCCCCCTCATTGGTCGGGCCAGATATTGCCAGATATTGCTTTATAAGCCTCTCAGGCTGACAGGCCTTATCGCACCCCGATGGCAGCCCAATCGCAACCTGATCACATCTGATTCGGGGTTTCTTGTTGGCATCAGCCTCGGTCAGGCTGACGACCTCATCGGGCACTATATGTTACTATTGGGCACTATAACAAAAAAAGAATTTCACTTAAAGTGAAAGCACAACTTGGAGCCCAAGTTTCACCTGCTGTGGGGAGAGACAGTCTGAGTGGAGACAGTGTGGGGTGGTGTGGGGTGGTGAGGTGGTGAGGGGGTGGGGTTGTTCTGTTGGCGGTGGGTTCTCGGGTCACCTCTATATCTTCACCCTTGGGTGACAATGCCTTTCCACAGGAGCAACTCGGGGTTGTGTAACAATTTGACACTGACAGTCAAGCCACAGGTGACGGCCTTCTGGAGGTGGTCAGAGCATGGACAGTGCTGTTTCGGATTGGATATTATGGTGGGGGGGATTCGGTTTCGCATTCAGTGAGTATTGTCCTTCCCTGGGCTGACACACAGTCTCCTTTCACAGCTAAATTTCTTTCGACCCTGATGTCTCAAAAATTGAAACAAGGTTATACTGGCCTATAAGGTGGTATAAGTCCATAATCTGGGAAGGGGGCCTATAAAGCTCAAAAAAGATCATAAGTTGGTATAAAGTGCTGTAAGATTTATGGCCATTTATAATTACTTACCAAGGCTATACGGCATTATCACCGGAGTTCTCTAAGCATTGTTTACTGCCCCAATTTAATTTCCATTTGGCTTCGCAGTTCACACAAAAAGAAAGCAAAAGCAGATATATTTCCAGCTATATAATACAGTTCTAGTTTCCCTTAGCCACACCCCCGCGCGCACGCACTCCCGTGACATTGTCTTCGGCGACCACCAGCATGTAAGCGACAAGCTGAGGCGGTGTGTGGGAGTACAAGGTACCCTGCACAATTGACATAGTTCAGCCAGGAAATCGATGTGAAGGAAAGCATGCACCCAGCAAGCATTGAGTCACATCCCTCATTATCTCTGCGTCGAAGGCTAGTGTTGAAGTCATGGGTAAGCGGGAGAAAACTATGATAGACGAGGCTTATCCGGCATGGTCAATTGCGACTCCGAGGGGAAGGTTTGAATATGTTACACACTCTTGCTGTGGGCAGTTGCGAGGGCTTCGAGGGGTGAGGAAAGATGAGCAAGGAGGTCCCATCACGTAGTCACAGTGGGAGGCTTAATATAGTCTCTCACAGACAGACACTTCAATATTACCTGATCTCATACCTCGATATATTGAAGTCTGTTGGTAAGGACGGGGGTGGTAAAACCTTGTTACATAATCTGCACAGCCACGCCGCCGAATTTCGATGTTTTGTGCCTATAAGATAGATACTTGAACTCATTTTTGGTGCAAATGGATCTATATTAGTACACTGGATGTTCCTGCCTGCTTATATTTTTTATCTAGAGCTCAGAATCCAGGTGGATGAAGCGCCGAAGCATGACATGTGACTGTCACTTGTGTTGTACTTCGAGCCTCAAACAGCACTCTAAAAGTTCAAATAAATGGGAGCAGCTTTTAAACAGTGAATAAGACATGCTGTATGCTGGAATTTCTTGAAAATGTTGTTGCTAGTTTCGCGGTCGCCTTTGAAAGAACAGTGTGGCTGTGCTGATTATATAACAAGCGCTTACTCCAATCGGGACCCCGCGCTTAACAACAGACTAGTAGGAGCTAGTAGGCTTAATATAGGCGCATGACATCATGATTGTGGAGCCTTCCTGCTGCGGATGGCAGCGCTCTCGACTACCACATCTCTGCACGCATACCATGCCGCACTTCACTTGTCCTCCTCAACCACACACGTCTCTGATTCGGAGCCTGAGCGTGAAGCAAAAAAAAACAACGGAGGAGGCAGTGTGGGCTATAAGGTAGCTATAAATAAAGGTCCGGCTCAGTGACAAGAGCCTATCAGCTAGCTATAATCTGGCTGTAACTGCCTTATATGGGTTGTAATAATCTATACGTGCGTATCTCCCACTTTGGATTTTGCGACAATTACGATGATACCTATGGTGGCGAGACTGGCTCGCTGGTCGGTGAGTCGCTTCAGTTTTTTTCCTGTCTTATTCGGCCAACTAACGCTCCTTTTTTCCTTTCAGGGCCGGACGCTTTTCGACACGGCGGTACCTATGGTGGCGCTAGTCGGTGCGTCCATCGGTTTCTTCTTCTGGTCCTTCAGTTGATACTCTCTTTTCAGCGCCGGGCTCTTCGATGCGGCGATACCCATGGCGAGGCTAGCTCGCTGGTCGGTTAGTCTCTTCGTTTCTTTGTTCTTATTGAGCCCACTAAGGCTTTCTTTTCAGAGCTGGACTCCTCTCGACAAGGTGGATACCTATGGTGGCTCTCTTGCCCCGCGAGTTCCCTAGGTTTCCTCGCCGTGTTCTGGGCCTTGCAGCTGACGCTCTCTGTCCAGACGGCCTCACACAGTGATATCTGTAGTCGCGCGGTTGTTCGCTGGTCAGTAGGTCCTCTCAAGTTCGATTTATTTCTGTCCCTAATTCTCATTCGTGATTCGGGGCCCGCTATTATTCCGCCGGTCGGTACGTACATATTTTCTTCTCAATATAAAAGCCCTCGTGTTCTGGTATCGTGTTCCAGGTCACAATTTTGGGTTTTGGGGATCTCTCTTTCAGTTCTGGGGTGTATCTTGTTACATGTGGGCGCTGGGAGCGGACTGGAATATTCCCATCCACGTCCGGCGGTACATGCATGCCACATTGGGGTCTGGGGGACAACATCACATTTTGCTCACCGAGCTAGCTGTCGGGCTAGTGTGGTGGATCTTTTTTTTTGCGTTAGGTCACTGTTCGCCGATTTCTTCTTTCGCGTTTGACAATGACTTCAGTTTTTTTTTTTTTTTGCAAGAACTGAGCTCCGAATAGTTTGATTGCTCCCGCCTTGAATCGAATGTCGTGTTCCCGCCATTTGTTCTTAACTGACACTTCTGATCCAACGAACAATTCTCGGTCTCTAGGTGTGTTCAACATTCGGCTGAACAGTCTAGACCCGCGCCGATTCCCGTTAATTCCCTCAGATGTGGGGAAGCAGCCTTCTCGACATTGATATGTCCTCGGCCTTGACTCTTGTGCGTCCTCGCCATGCAATTTCTCCCCTTATTTTTAGTGTGGCACTCTCCTATTAATATCGCAGTTGCGGCTTCCCATGAGTTCGCAACCGGCTGAAACGAATAGTTGCAAATCTGTGGCTGAATTGACTGTCTTTCCGATTCAATCTGATCCACCGAGAGACCTGTCTACGCTCTCGACTGGCACGGACGATATTTGCGACCCCCAGAACAACACACTGACGAGTTCCTTGTAGCCCACAGTAGCCGTGGGGGGTATTTCTCATCTTATCTCTCCGTTTCCAACGTGTGTCTTCTTCAGCACACGGACATGTCTTCTAACGTCTGGCTACTCATTCAGTAATCACGCAGAATCCCCGCTGGAGAGCCTTTTTGGCGCTGTCCATCAGGACCTCGGACCGACATCCATATGACAATCATTCATTGCAGAACAACGCCAAGAGTTCCTATGTCAGGCCCTTCTGATCCAGACCGCTGGATATTCCAAACCAAATCAGCGGCGAGTTATTGTCGAATATCTGACCGATTCTTGACCTTGACTGGTGCCCGTCTGGGTTGAAGTAAACTCGCCAAGTGCTACACTGATGCTCAGTACCCCGAATTCTGTTCCGAAGGCAGATTAAAATGATAAAATCCATCTATAACCGAAGTCCCCGTCTCTGTCGCGATTCCACAGTTACGGGATGTCTTACCAGCCGACAGTGGCCGAGGAACGAATCCACGGGACAGGGTCGTAATCCTTGGAGTAACGTAGGCTGTCAGCTGTCGTGGGAGGAGCTTGGGAGTGCCAAGATTTTAGCAGCCAATCTTCAGTGCCGAGTTTAAAATGCATTCAAAATTGCTGGCTCATCTTTACCGAGTACGTGGCTCTGGTGCGAACCAGCAACTGACGGTATCGGATTTGTTTGTAGCCCGAGGATGTGGTAGCTAGTATGTTGAACGTGCCCTCGGGATGTCTATTTTTGTGTATCTTAACTGAACTATCAGTTGGACAGATGCAACTATCCCGATCGTATGCCATTGGAGCGCCATCGACCATCCCACTCTCAAGTGCTGACTCCAATTTCTTCAATTTATTTTTCGCGCAAAAATGGTGAATACCGATCGTACAGTAGATGACTCCCGCACGACTGCTGGGGTCATGCTAATTTTCCTCCCCCAGCTCTCCAGGTAGTGCAGCATGCAATTGCCCCATCTAGAAAAAATACTGTCAAGAGTTCAGTCTTGGCAATGGATGTGATTTCGGGTGGCCGGTTCTCCATACGCCTCTGTCCACTAGTTATTAATTGCCGCTGGTCCTGCCAAGATATCCTGACAAGAAAAATGGATACACATCAAGGGGGAACGTCTCGCAGTTCTTTGTATTCTGATTTTTGATTGTGCGGAGCAAGAAAGCAGTGATTGCCTCAAACGCTAAACACTGTACCGAACATCTTGCCGGTTAAATTTGAATTTTGGACCTCGAATGGACATATTCAGGCGCGAATTCGGTCAGGAGTTGGACTATCTTACTTGCAAGCCATTGCAGACGTGGTATTTGTTCCCTAGTGGGCCGAAAATCAATATTCATCGGGGGAACAGTTGGTTGTTTCGGAAATCCAACAGATCAGGCATATTCATATCACCTAAGTTGCGGACCGGATACGTGCACGATGTCACTGACTCGAGTATCCATCCACACATGCTACTTTTGCAGCTGAATAATATCAAAGAACCCGAAAGAACCGCGCGCACAATTTTGACAGGACGTTTCCAGGCTTGTTCATCGACGACATAGAATAGTCGATTTAGAACACTTAGGAGTCCGCTTCTGCATAAGAGTAGATAAGAGCTTGAACAGGGATTCAGAGAGAGATCAATCGGAGAACTTGAACTCACGGTTGTCACCGCCACATTCTCCTTTTGGTTCGATCCACTTCAATCTGACAGAGTAGTTCTGCGCAAGGTCTCGATATGCCCCACCAGGATTCATTGTACGCGTGTCCCGTTGTTCCTGGACATATCCGATGCTGTCCAGCAGACTGCCAAAGACAAGTTTCACCAGCTCCATTCGCCCCAAATTCCTGGCGAAATTTATGTGCTCGCGTCATTTCTTCCTCCGGTTTGCTAGGAACCAGTACAACCATCAGAAATCTATGTGCTCCCAAGTACCGCTTCCTCAGCTCCCTAAAACCGAAGTCCCCTTCTCTGTCGCGATTCCACAGTTACGGGATGTCTTACCAGCCGACAGTGGCCGAGGAACGAATTCACGGGACAGGGTCGCAATCCTTGGAGTAACGTAGGCTGTCAGCTGTCGTGGGAGGAGCTTGGGAGTGCCAAGATTTTAGCAGCCAATCTTCAGTGCCGAGTTTAAAATGCATTCAAAATTGCTGGCTCATCTTTACCGAGTACGTGGCTCTGGTGCGAACCAGCAACTGACGGTATCGGATTTGTTTGTAGCCCGAGGATGTGGTAGCTAGTATGTTGAACGTGCCCTCGGGATGTCTATTTTTGTGTATCTTAACTGAACTATCAGTTGGACAGATGCAACTATCCCGATCGTATGCCATTGGAGCGCCATCGACCATCCCACTCTCAAGTGCTGACCCCAATTTCTTCAATTTATTTTTCGCGCAAAGATGGTGAATACCGATCGTACAGTAGATGACTCCCGCACGACTGCTGGGGTCATGCTAATTTTCCTCCCCCAGCTCCCCAGGTGGTGCAGCGTGCATTGCCCCATCTAAAAAAAATACTCTCAAGAGTTTAGTCTTGGTAATGGATGTGATTTCGGGTGGCCGGTTCTCCATACGCCTCTGCTCCCTAGTCGCTGGTCCTGCCATGATATTCTGACAAGAAAAAATGGATACACATCAAGGCGGAATGTCTCCCAATTCTTTGCATTCTGATTTTTGATTGTGTGGAGCAAGAAAGCAGTGATTGCCTCAAACGCTAACGATAAACACTGTACCGAACATCTTGCCGGCTAAATTTGAATTTTGACCTCGAATGGACATATTCAGGCGCGAATTCGGTCAGGAGTTGGACTGTCTTGCAAGCCATTGGAGACGTGGTATTTGTTTCCTAGTGGGCCGAAAATCAATATTCATCGGGGGAACAGTTGGTTGTTAGTTGGAGATCCAACAGAGCAGGCATATTCATATCACCTAAGTTGCGGACCGGATACGTGTACGATCGAGTATCCACACATGCTACTTTTGCAGCTGAATAATATCAAAGAACCCGAGAGAACCGCGCGCACAATTTTTACAGGACGTTTCCAGGCTCGTTCATCGACGACCTAGAATAGTCGATTTAGAACACTTAGGAGTCGGCTTCTGCGTATGAGTAGATAAGAGCTTGAACAGAGATCAATCGGAGAACTTGAACTCACGGTTGTCACCGCCGCATTCTCCTTTTGGTTCGATCCACTTCAATCTGACAGAGTAGTTCTACCAGGATTCATTGTACGCGTGTCCCGTTGTTCCTGGACATATCCGGTGCTGTCCAGCAGACTGCTAAAGACAAGTTTAACCAGCTCCATTCGCTCCAAATTCCTGGCGAAATTTGTGCTCGCGTCATTTCTTCCTCCGTTTTGCTGCCAGGAACCAGTACAACCATCAGAAATCTATGTGCTCCAAAGTAAGTACCGCTTCCTGAGCTCCTTAAAAATAGCCGAGACTCCGATTAACCATCCGAAAAGCTATAAAGCCAATGGGAGTACCTTCCCCACTTCATCCGCCAACTGGTCTCCAGTCCGATGGGTTTCAAGTTCATTACTCTTGTGCTTCTTCCCTTCTACGTCGGCCGCACCCTCGCTGGGGACGTCTTCATCGACCTCCCAGTCAGTCTTGCCAACACAGTGAGATGCTTGCTGACCACCAATTCTTAGATTACAAACGCCGTTGTTGCTCCCGATGGCTTCAGTCGTTCCGCTATTCAGGCTGGAGCGTTCCCCGGCACCAACATTTTGGCCATGAAAGGGGACACTCTTCACATTAACGTCTCCAACCACCTTGTCGACCCGACGATGAGGAGATCCACAAGTATTGTAAGTGTATTACGAATCTTTTTGTATCGAGGGACTAACAGAGTTATCATTGTAGCATTGGCACGGACTCTTCCAGGATCGGACTGCGAGTGAGGATGGACCCTCATTCGTGAACCAATGTCAGTATTCGTCCGCCCATGTACTCATCCCTCAGGCTGTTTAACCGATCTCGTGCCTTAGGCCCGATCGCTCCGGGAACCTTCTATCGTACGTCTTTAAGCCTGAGCAGTGAAAATAGATCTTAACAAAAGACGCCAGAGTACAACTTCAACTTAGGAAACCAGACCGGGACCTACTGGTTCCACAGGTACGACGGTTGTGGTTGCGCATCGGGACGTTTTTCAATTTCTTCACACTGGCAGTCATCTTTCCACACAATACGCCGATGGGGAGAGGGGGACCCTTGTGATTTGTAAGACTACTTCCTTGCTTCATTACCTTTACCGACCTTTCGTTCCAGATGGTACACCTCTCAACTTGACATTTTATTGAAAAATCACGTGTTAATTTCAACAGACCCCGACGACCCCCAGAAAGACTTGTGGGATGTAGACGACGCTAGCACAATTATCACTCTTGCGGACTGGTGCGCTCATCGCCTTTACTTCCTCCTGTGCTTCGTTGATGGAACCGTGGAGGTATCACACGCCTGCCGAACAAGCGATGGCGCAGTTCAAGGCCGACGGCCATGAACCTGTACCTGGTTCTGGTTTGTTCAATGGTGTTGGCGTAAGTCTTTCAGAAAGAAATATCCTTGAGACCCGCTTATCATTCTCCAGAGATACAACGGAGGTCCGGCCGTTCCTTGGTCAGTTGTCAACGTCGTTGCTGGTAAACGGCAAGTGAATCATACACCCGTTGAACAATAGTACTTACACGCCATAATAGATACCGGTAAGCTGTCTCGAGGCGGTATCGTTTCTTTTCTGACCCAAACAGTCTTCGCGTCATCAATATCAGCGCATTTGCGGCCTATACGTTCAGCATTGATCAACATGTCTTCGATGTCATCGAGACGGACGGCATTGCTACCGTTCCCCTGGTTCGTTTGAATTTCAATGTTGAGATAAAATATAACAGTCGAGATAGACCGTTAGCAGCTTCGTGATTCACGCCGGTACGTACTTTCCGTTGTTGATCAGTGGATAATGGTTGACTCACGATCACTTTAGCGCAACGCTACAGCGTCGTTGTACGCCATTTATTATCTTGGAAGAACTAATTTTGAGTCTCTGTGATAGCTCACCGCAGATCAGCCAGTGAACAACTACTGGATGCGTGCGCCGATGGCTAGTCAAATTCACCATTCTGGAACGGCTTGCACTGAATATTTTTGTTAGATTCTGGCAGGATCCAGTGCAACATGTAAGAAACTTCGGTTTCGTTTTCATAGTTCTTCCTCACTCGTGCACCGCGCTCAGTGGACAAGGATAATGTGAAGGCAATCCTCAGGTATGCGGGCGCTCCCGCCCAGGACCCCGTCACATCGGCCATCAGTGCCCCAGTGGCCCTGAAGAATGGGGGAAGTGCAAACCCGCTCCAAGAATTCCAGCTTGCAGTAAGATTTAAATTCGATTCCGCCAATAGAAGGTTACATTCTCTAATAGACATTGATCAACCCGGGTGCTCCTGGAGGTAGTGCGCCGGTGAGTCGTGTTAACCATCAAGTTGAACCACATTCAACTTAGTACCTGTAGGCCGACCACGTTATTGACCTCAATTTCGACGCTGTACGTTCTTGACTGCTAAGCTTGTGCAACATCATCTTACGTTCTTCATAGGCCGGCAACGGTGTAGGCGGCATTACTTACGACGTTGAACATAATTTTCAACCAACGCAATTTGACAGATCTGGGAGATTAACGGCATCGTATACACGCCTCCCGATCTCCCAACCCTCCTCAAAATCATCAACGGGGCCACGATCGCTTCTGACTTCAATGTTTCCGAGCACACTTTCATCTTGACTCAAAACGAAGTTGTGGAGCTGCGTATCCACGGTTCCGACCATGGTACGCTTTCCTTGTCTCTGGTTTCAATTCCTCAATTTTATTTGCGGCGCAGGAATCACCCACCCTTTCCATCTTCAGTCAGTTCGAGAGTGCCGTCCCGTTTCCTTGAGCTAATAGACCTTGACAAATTCAGCGGACATGCCTTTGATATCGTCCAGAGCGCGAGCGGTCCGGTCAACTACGTGAACCCGTGAGTTTGTTCAGGGCGTCCTATGAATCTATTCAACTTTCCCCTTTCCAGTCCCAGACGTGATGTCATTGGCGTGGAGTCCGGTGGAGTTATCATTCGATTCCGCGGTGAGTATGCACATACTGTGGTTGAAGTGGCCTTCTTACTTGAACTTGGACTATAGCTGACAACCCCGGACCCTGGTTCCTCCATTGTCACATTGATTGGCATCTAGAGTACCGTCTCCTCATTTTCCCAGATCATATTCACTGACCTTTCCCCGCCAGGGCGGGCCTGGCTGTCGTGTTTGCAGAAAGTCCGGAAGCTGAGCGTCAAGGCCCTTCTGCGCAGATCATCACTCCCCAGTGGCTCAACCTTTGCCCAACCTACGACGCTCTCCCCCCGGGTAAGTCTTGCAATTACTCTCAATTCTTGGGCTTACAACCGGGTCCAGAGTTCCAGTAGTTCGAACCATGGCTGGAGAAGTCGAGAGATACTGGTTTCTAAGCTGTCTTTCATGGGGCTGCGGTTATTTCCAGGTGTACTTTCTAAACACTGAGTCGGGAACTGCCTTCATTGTGATTGTATTATGTTTGAATCGATACGCTTGGTCTCTCATGCACTACAAATGGAGTGAAAGTGAGTTCCGCTTCATCAGGAAATGGATGGTCGGTCTCCAAACCGGCGTTTTCGCGCTCAGAATTTTTGGCTCGACGGTCACGTGGTCGTGTTGAATAAATCTGTTTGTGTCAGAAATTCTTCCAAATGGCCATAAGACATCCAGGTAGAGTTGAGTTGCGCTATCATATTCTCATGAAAGCATAGTCGAGGATGCGAGGAGTTGAATCAACCCGATCTTGTATCCAAGCATGTCGGTAACGGCAAGCTAGAAATTAAACCTAGAATGAGTTGGTGGGTGTCGGTGAACATTTGGTTTGCGTTCTGCCGGACATCTATTTCAGCAAGAAGTGTGTAAGTCATCTCAAGTTCAAGTTATCAGCGGATGTTCTACGAGTCGAATCGACCGATCACACGACACGGTGGCGACCTACTTCAAAACCGCATCGAAAGTAAAGTTAGCAATTCTCCAGGTCTGTACTCGTACAACAATATTCATCATTTACTGCCGTAGAGCATACTACCACACACGGAGGGCCTCCACCGCATGACAAGCATTAGGAATGGAGGATAGGCTGGGTAGCACAAAGTTCCGTCATTCTTTTCATCTGCTTTAATAAATCTCAATTAGAAGGATTCTCATGCATGCAACCGAAACAATGGGTTACCTATCACCCAAAGTCTCCGGGACTTCACCCATCTCAAACCGCACATCTGTGCCGCAATCTGCTCATGACGGATGACAGGCGACCCAACCGTCTGGCCATCAATTGTCAACCCGTGAACGTACTTGGTCGATGTGGCGCCCTTCGCGGTGATGGTCAAGGGCTTGGTATGGCTGGGCAGATCCACAGTAACCTTGTCGAAGAACGGACTCCAAACTATATATAAAAAGAAAACCCGATGACAGGAACGAGCAACGTACCTCTCCTGGCTCTCCACGACCAGTGGTCTGCTGGCTTGGCCTGAAGACGTCAAGCCGTCAAGCCAAAGTCGCGGGTTGGCAAGCCGCAAGCCGTGGCTTGGGCCGCGGCTTGACTACCGTACAAAATAATCACCTCTGGTATGGAAATTGCAGTCAGTATGCACTTTTTCTTGGAAGATTGACTCACAACGGTGTCAGGCAGCTTCATAGGATAACTTTGGCCTCAACTTCGAGACCAGAACAGCAATTTCGTAATTTTGATGGACATATTCCCCGGAGGCAGGATTCACGGCAATCAGAGGGTTGGGCCACACCCTCCCTCCGTGGGAGATCATTCCCCTGTTTGGAAGTACCACGTGATATGTGCCTTGCGAAAAACACTCCACAGCAGGAATTTTGAGGTGGTCGAGGTCATTTGGGGCACTGAATCAAAATTGCTGCTATGGCAAGCTGTTTGAGGGATGTTAGGCCAATTTCTGAGTAAAAATTATGTTCATGCTGCCGGTGCCCAGCTGAACCCACGTGCCAAATTACTATATTGGGTGAGCCTCCGCTATTCCCCAAAGTAGTAATAATGTTTCGACCTTTAACTCAACAACCACTGCACCGCACATTGGGGGGGAATATATCTGTGCTTGAAATACTGAACAGTTTCGATATTCGGGGTCATTTAGATAAACTAGGATTCATAGCCCTTGATTCACGGTATATATCAACGAAGGTACAAGTTAGAACAATATATAGTGTCTGTCAAGAGAGATTAGATTCACGGGATAGAAGTCCAACACTGAGAACAGGTACCATGCTCTGCAGTCCTCGCAGGTGGCAATGGCATTCAATTTCAACAACAGCAAAGACGCGCCTCTTGGACTGAGTCTTTTCCTTTTCACCCTTGACTTCGTGACTAAGCATTCTCTTATATAGAAATGGCAGTTATTCGGGGCTTCCGTTAGTGTAGAGATGATTCAAGGCGTACAGGTGAAAAGGATGATCTGTGAAGGAAGAGCGAGAGGGCAGTCAAGGAGATAAACCAATAATTCATTCAGAACCTGAGAAACCATTCCAAAGAAAAGCAACAACCCACCCCCATTGTCCAAATTAGTAATCACAAAATCAACAGCCTCTCCATGCCTCAAGCTTGCGATAAGCTGGTCCCTGTGTGCATACAATCAGTTCCACCCTCCTCCCTTCAAAATCAAAACAAAAACACTTCCAGGCCAAACCTGCACACCCTACTCCCCATGCTTCCCTCCCATCCCCATCTTCATTCCCTGTGTAGAGACATGTGGTATCAGCAATGAGTGCCACCTCTCCCATCCCCGGCACCTCTCACACCATCCCATTGATAAACGACTGCCAGCTCAGGTTGTGCGTGCGCTGGATGGAAAAGGGGAAGGGGAGGGTGAGAATGTTGGTGTTTGGAATTGGGACTTCTGTATTATCGAGAATGGAAGTGGTGCCATCTGCAGAGGTTGTGATGGGAGTAGTGTGATTGGCACTGGACCAACGAGGCTGGAGCACCCACTTGTCAAAATGCAGCAGAGCGAACCACTTATCGATTTTGTCCTGCATGCTATTTGGATGCAGGCCGGGTCACGTTGTAGGGAGTGGTGCATTATTAAGAGACGGGGTGCTGGGGGACGAGGTGTATAGGAGGATGGCATGGGCTTTGCATTGCATATTCGGGCTGTTACGAAAACACTATCAATCTCACAATGCACGCGCAATGAGGAAGAAGGGAGGAAGACGCACTTGTCATATGCAAAATTATCCTCCACCATCCGTGCCCTTATCCAAAACTCTTGTCCCTTGTCATCAGGAGCACACTCAACGAGCACACTATACCTCTATACAGGCTGCAACACCAAATCCCTCACATGCACATGTGTGAGATGTGCACCGTCGGCCTCAATGAGCGTGAAGGCATGCCTGTCAATGGAGAGGCGCAGGGGTGTGAAGGTGCCTGCGTGGATGAGGTGGAGGTGTGTTCTATATGTGGGGTGGGGTGGGGTATTAGGAAATACACAGAAGGAAAATTTGAATGAACGGTAAAACAAAGGGAGATGGTTTCACCGGATGAGGGAAGTAAGGATGAAGGTGGTGACAGAGCAATAACCTTTGAGAGCAGAAAAAAGAAAGAAAGAAAAACAAATAAACACACATTATACCCGCCTGCACCTTAACCTCGAAATACCCCTCACCCATCTTCTCGCCATCCCTCCGTACCCTTCATCCATCAGCAAGTGGCACATTGTCGTACGGTCCACCACCACTGCTGTTGATCGCAGCGCTGTCAGGCACGGTCTCAGGCATGGTTTCCATTGTTTTGGCCTGCACATCACAGAATCAACTGGGTGAATGATAAGGATAGGACAGAGAGATATGTCTCAAGCAGCTATAAACAAATATGCATTCACCTTGATGAGGGGACTGGGCGAAGGTCCTGCGACAACAATGCACATTCAATTTGGCCCCGTGATATGAACCTTGGATACAGTCCAGTCATGGATGAGCATGCAGGGTGAGGTGGTGATATCAAAGGATGGGTTGAGACAGAAACAGTGGGGCCGGATATGGATAGAGGTGTTGATTCAGAGCTGGAATGAGTGGGTTCAGGCGTTTCGCTTTAGGATGTCAGGATATGGCCGAGACACGCCTTGTCAGCAACGGCCTCTGGGTCGGCTAAACAGCGAGTAACCCGACAAGAACCCCAACCAGGATAAACCCGATAGATGCTAGTAGCTCGTGTGTTCCCCGAGCAGTAGGACCAGTCGTACGGCGTCCTCTCTAGGAGGCCATATGTCGTAGGTCGGCATGCGAGGCGGAACCCGGAACGAGTCGAAGAGGGTGTGATATCCACTCAGGTATATAACCCGGGGCAGTGGATATAACCCGTAGTACAGTGCGAGGGAAGTGGGCAGGGTGGAGACAATGCCTATGTCAAGCCAAGGTAGAAGCCTGAGATTAGACGAGGTAGAATCTACTGTACATGGAGATTCTACCGTGCTTATATAGGCTTCTAATAAATTAAAGCGATCACGGTCAATCGCGATCAGTTCCTGTACCGTAGCATTAAGGAGCATTAATGCTGATGCTCCTGGACTCCTCTGTGTTGGTTTCCGTGGCGTCGGTGGACCTAGGAGACCCGATGTTCGGGTTTCCTAGTCCTAAGTGTCATCGTATCCAGTGGTTCAAACCCCAATCGGGTTTGCAACCACTCCTGTACTTCGTGTACTCTCCTATGTCAGCCCTTGGTGTGTCCGGGGACTAGAGTCCGTCTGTACGGGTTCCTAGTCCCTAACGTCTTCTGTATCCCGTGGCGCAGACTCCCCGAGTCTGCGGCTTTAGAATCCGAGGCCGGGTTTCAACCGTGAGAAGGTTACGTGGTGGCGTCATGAGAGTCCTGTGCCGCTAAGACACATCTGTATCCATACAGACATGTCGCGCGAAAAAGTAGAACCCAGGCGATTCATGACACGCCTCCTGTCAACAATTATGGCGGTCCAAGTGCACATTTAATCGGCCACAACATTTTTCGGTGATTTCGGACTTTCTGCAACAAAAATAAATGTTTTAACGCCCTCCGCGCTAAAAAGATGGAGATAATCGGTGTTTTTATTTTGCGGGGAAATTGGTGATTCCCGGAAGATAAAGTTTGACGCCCCACAAAACTTTTGACACCACCCGCAAAACTTTTTATGTCGCCTGCAAAACTTTTTTTATGTCGTCCGCAAAACTTTTGCCTTAACTCTGGGCAACAAATTTAGGTAAAATTTACTTGTTCAGAAACGCAGAGTGACCATTAGATTGAGTGTAGGTAAGGTACGGAAGGAGCGTCGATGACGTGTACATGAGGATTGAGAGGGTATAGCCAAAAAAGGTTATGAGGATGTGGATCTGAGCCAAAGTTCTTTGGCTTCAAACATGTAAGGGTATAAGTGATCCAGTGATTTCTAGATCCTAGAAGAATGAGTACAGTAGTATGGCTTTGTGGTGGGAGTTAACAAAGATGACCTCGTAGTACTTGTAGACGCTATCCTGGTTGATCCAGTACAAGTTCAGGATGCACAGCTCATCACACTGCTACCCCACTTTGAAGTGCAAGCATTACAAGCACCGGTAGTGTTCGGTTCGGAAATCGGTCCGACCCTGAACTGAAATGAACCGGACGTGGTGTTCAGGTTCAAGGTTCAGGACTTTGCTGAACCTGAACCGCAAGTTCAGTTTGGCGTTCAGGCCGGAAGCCTCGTGTTCGAATGCTAAACCGAAAAATTGACCAGATATTTCAAAGAATCTTCTCCATTTTCTGAATTATATGGCCGTCAAATTGGGTTGGCTAGCACGTTTACATCAACGAACAGACCATACCGTTCCCTCTGAATGAAATTCGGAGCAATCTTGATATTTCTGTGTACAGGTCTACTGTGAATGAATCTGTCAAAAAGAAATTCATGGGTACCGTTTATTATCTGAATGCATCTGTCCGTTAATTGTTGCATCTTAGACACCTTCAAGAACCTCAACGATGCTGTAAAATATCAATACACAGTATTTTGGATGAGATTTGGGCTTGCCCGAGAAGCCCAAAATAGCTGGGGTTCGAATGCATTCAAACAGAAAACGGAACCGGAACCTGCATTCAGGTTCGAGTTTCAGCTGTTGCCCAAATCGAACACAGGTTCGGAAGTCAGAGCAAGAGGCTCTGAACCTGAACTGATCCAAACCTGCCCAGCACTAGCACCGGTTGATGTCCAACATTTGGGACAAATTCAAGTAGTCTCTTTGCATACATGGAAACAGCTATGTCATATACCCTTACATGTTCAAAGCCAAAGGGCTTTGGCTCAGATCCACATTCCTCCATAACCTTTGTACTCTATTATACCCTCTCAATTCTCATGTACACATCGTCAACGCTCCTTCCGTACCTTACCTATACTCAATCTAATGGTCACTCTGCGTTTCTGAACAAGTAAATTTACCTAAATTTGTTGCCCAGAGTTACGACAAAAGTTTTGTGGGTGACATGAAAAAAGTTTTGCGGGTGATGTAAAAAGTTTTGCAGGCGGTGTCAAAAGTTTTGTGGCGTGTCAAACTTTATCTTGTGGGAATCACCGATTTCCCCGCAAAAGAAACACACCAACTATCTCTATCTTTTTAGCACGGAGTGTGCTCAAACACCTTTTTTTGTTGCGGAAAGTCCGAAATCACCGAAAAATGTTGCGGCCGATTAAATGTGCACTTGGACCGCCATAAACAATAAAATGAGTCTATAGGTAATATATATATATAAGTGCATGTCTAGTGTGATAAGTAAGATAGAAAATGTACCCTCAGTTGTACCCAAGATGGTGGTAGAGACTGAGGGGCCTTGTCATGGATCTGCACCTTATATACAGTGCAGATACGATCAGGGTCATGATAAAGTAAAAGAAACATAAAGAGAAACCGATCATGAAGGAAACCAAATGTTTACTCTGGACACGTTGAGATCTTAAGTTGAGGTTCTAGTTGTTGACTCAAGGAGTCTTCACATATAAAACCAAGGGTGTTCTCTTTGAGAACCAGCTAGCAGTTGCGCTAGCAGCTTTGCCTTCACCCCAATATTAAACGGAAGTGTTGTCGTAGTGTGTTGGATTGCCTGCTAGGTACTTGTGTGTTGGCTTGAGCCCACTAAGAAGAAGACAGACTAGGTGCCCCCACCTTTAGACCAACTGTAACTTGCCAGTTACTTCGCCTTCACCCCGATATTGGGGGAAGCGCTGTCGTAGTGTGTTGGGTCGCTAGCTGGACACTTATAGTGTCTATTGCTAATACAAAGTGGAAACATTCCTGTTCTTGGTTAAGGAATAGGTCAGCGGCTTAAGGACTGCCTTGTCGCTTGAGGATTGAAGTCCACTTGTTGTTAGCCTCAATAGTCTTTGGGTATCCCATTGCGAGGATTTTCACAAACCTACATACTCTGCCCTGGTGCCCTCGATCTAGCGATCCAGCCACCTTGTATCCAACCCATAAACCCCTGCCCATCCCAGGTGCTAGCGGTATTGTTGTTGGCAGCTGCGTAGTGCTAGCGTGTTGTTGAACAGCTTTGTTGAAGTCTAGCAGTCGAATTGTGTTTGTTCCAAACCCGTTGGTCGCATACTACGGCCCGGACCCGAACTCACAAAGAGAAGCACTTACATCTTTGGAGGAATAGATTGTTGTAGTGGTGGTTTTGTGGTTGTTTTGTGCAAGCACAAATCTAAGCTATTTCTAGTCGTATATCAAGTGCACCGTTTCAACGGGTTCCTAGTCCCTAACGTCTTCTGTATTCCGTGGTGCAGACTCCCTGAGTCTGCGGCTTTAGAATCCGAGGCCGGGTTTCAACCGTGAGAAGGTCACGTGGTGGCGTCATGAGAGTCCCGTGCCGCTAAGACGTGTCTGTATCCATACGGACGCGTCGCGCGAAAAAAGTAGAACCCGGGCGATTCATGACAGGGCACTGAACAAGAAAGCAGACCTGTTGTCGCGCAGGGCGGACCATGATCAGGGGAAGAACGATAACGAAAATGTTGTTCTCCTGAAACCGGAGTATTTCCGATCACAAGAAATGGTGATCAAAGGACCAGAGGCTGAGATCATGTCACAGATCAAAGCTGACAAGAAAGTGGACAAGAGCGTGAGACAGGCGCTAGAAAAGAAGTTGCCCGGATGGGAGAAGAAGGAAGACATTAGGGGGTTTCAAAGTTAGAATCTGGGGCCCAACTTCTGCCTCAACTCGTGCCTCAACTTTCGAAAAGTCGGGGCAGAAGTTGGGGCACAAAGTTGGGGTCGGACGTGAAATCGGGCACAAGAGCCTGACTTGACGTCCAACTTCTGCCCCAACTTGATGCCTCAACTTCGGCTAATTTGGGGCTTCGGGCATGTAACAGATCTTTTTCTGATACGCGAGGCCTCGACTTGCCTCAACTTGGAAGTTAAGGCCGAAACAGCTGCCCGGGTCGTTCACAGTTAGGGCCCCAACTTTTGCCCCAACTTTGCTCAAGTTGAGGCAGAGTTGAGGCAGAAGTTGAGGCAGAAGTTGGACCTCAAATTTTAACTTTGAAACCCCCTATTATTTATTATAATGGTCTTATCTACGTCCTGAGGAACGAGGAGCTACGAGACCAGATCATTGGGCTCCACCACGATTCTCCGCTATTGGGTCACCCAGGAGAGAACCGTACCCAGGAGATGGTGGAACGTAACTATTGGTGGCCACGACTCGGGAATCAAGTCGCAAAGTACATAAAAGAATGCGAAGCGTGCCAGAGGACACGTATTCACCGATACAAACAGGGCAAGCTTAACCCGCACAAGATTGCGGAAGGACCCTGGCAGATCATATCTATGGATCTTATCGGACCACTGCCAGTCAGCAACGGCTTTAACGCCATCCAAGTTTGGGTAGACACATTCTCAAAGATGATTCACGTGGAAGCCACAAACATGGAGTTGTCAAGTGAAGGAGTCGCCTGTTTGACACAGGACCGAGTGATTAGATATCATGGGATCCCACGAAAAATTATATCGGACCGGGACAAGAGATATGTCTCTGGCTTTATGAGGGAACTGAACCGGCTCTTGGGAGTGGAAATGAATCCAAGCACCGCTTTTCATCCGATCACAGATGGACAAACCGAACAGATGAACCAGGAGATTGAGAAGTTCCTTCGGATTTATGTAAATTATCGGCAGTCAGACTGGGCAGAGTGGCTTGCCCTGGCCGAGTTTGCCCACAACGACAAAGTCAGCTCGTCAACGAGCATGTCGCCATTCTTTTTGAACACGGGGTACCACCCCTGGAAGGGGATTGAGAATGCGGTTGAATCGCGTAACGAGGCTGCGAACGACTTCTTCGAGAAGATGAAGAAGGTCCGTGATGAAGCAACAGCTGCACTGGAGAAAACCCAAAAAACATGAAAAAATACTATGACGAGAAGAGGCGTGATGCACCTGTATTTAAAGTCGGTTCAGTTCCCTCATAAAGCCAGAGACATATCTCTTGTCCCGGTCCGATATAATTTTTCGTGGGATCCCATGATATCTAATCACTCGGTCCTGTGTCAAACAGGCGACTCCTTCACTTGACAACTCCATGTTTGTGGCTTCCACGTGAATCATCTTTGAGAATGTGTCTACCCAAACTTGGATGGCGTTAAAGCCGTTGCTGACTGGCAGTGGTCCGATAAGATCCATAGATATGATCTGCCAGGGTCCTTCCGCAATCTTGTGCGGGTTAAGCTTGCCCTGTTTGTATCGGTGAATACGTGTCCTCTGGCATGCTTTGCATTCTTTTATGTACTTTGCGACTTGATTCCCGAGTCGTGGCCACCAATAGTTACGTTCCACCATCTCCTGGGTACGGTTCTCTCCTGGGTGACCCAATAGCGGAGAATCGTGGTGGAGCCCGATGATCCGGTCTCGTAGCTCCTCGTTCCTCAGGACGTAGATAAGACCATTATAATAAATAATAGGGGGTTTCAAAGTTAAAATTTGAGGTCCAACTTCTGCCTCAACTTCTGCCTCAACTCTGCCTCAACTTGAGCAAAGTTGGGGCAAAAGTTGGGGCCCTAACTGTGAACGACCCGGGCAGCTGTTTCGGCCTTAACTTCCAAGTTGAGGCAAGTCGAGGCCTCGCGTATCAGAAAAAAGATCTGTTACATGCCCGAAGCCCCAAATTAGCCGAAGTTGAGGCATCAAGTTGGGGCAGAAGTTGGGGCAGAAGTTGGACGTCAAATCAGGCTCTTGTGCCCGATTTCACGTCCGACCCCAACTTTGTGCCCCAACTTCTGCCCCGACTTTTCGAAAGTTGAGGCACGAGTTGAGGCAGAAGTTGGGCCCCAGATTCTAACTTTGAAACCCCCTAATGTCTTCCTTCTTCTCCCATCCGGGCAACTTCTTTTCTAGCGCCTGTCTCACGCTCTTGTCCACTTTCTTGTCAGCTTTGATCTGTGACATGATCTCAGCCTCTGGTCCTTTGATCACCATTTCTTGTGATCGGAAATACTCCGGTTTCAGGAGAACAACATTTTCGTTATCGTTCTTCCCCTGATCGTGGTCCGCCCTGCGCGACAACAGGTCTGCTTTCTTGTTCAGTGCCCTGTCATGAATCGCCCGGGTTCTACTTTTTTCGCGCGACGCGTCCGTATGGATACAGACACGTCTTAGCGGCACGGGACTCTCATGACGCCACCACGTGACCTTCTCACGGTTGAAACCCGGCCTCGGATTCTAAAGCCGCAGACTCAGGGAGTCTGCACCACGGAATACAGAAGACGTTAGGGACTAGGAACCCGTTGAAACGGTGCACTTGATATACGACTAGAAATAGCTTAGATTTGTGCTTGCACAAAACAACCACAAAACCACCACTACAACAATCTATTCCTCCAAAGATGTAAGTGCTTCTCTTTGTGAGTTCGGGTCCGGGCCGTAGTATGCGACCAACGGGTTTGGAACAAACACAATTCGACTGCTAGACTTCAACAAAGCTGTTCAACAACACGCTAGCACTACGCAGCTGCCAACAACAATACCGCTAGCACCTGGGATGGGCAGGGGTTTATGGGTTGGATACAAGGTGGCTGGATCGCTAGATCGAGGGCACCAGGGCAGAGTATGTAGGTTTGTGAAAATCCTCGCAATGGGATACCCAAAGACTATTGAGGCTAACAACAAGTGGACTTCAATCCTCAAGCGACAAGGCAGTCCTTAAGCCGCTGACCTATTCCTTAACCAAGAACAGGAATGTTTCCACTTTGTATTAGCAATAGACACTATAAGCGTCCAGCTAGCGACCCAACACACTACGACAGCGCTTCCGTCAATATCGGGGTGAAGGCGAAGTAACTGACAAGTTACAGTCGGTCTAGAGGTGGGGGCACCTAGTCCGTCTTCTTCTTAGTGGGCTCGAGTCAACACACAATCACCTAGCAGGCGATCCAACACACTACGAATATATCGGGGTGAAGGCAAAGCTGCTAGTGCAACTGCTAGCTGGTTCTCAAAGAGAACACCCTTGGTTTTATACGTGAAGACTCCGCGAGCCAACAACTTAGAA
This sequence comes from Mycena olivaceomarginata, assembly GCA_029378375.1. Classification (NCBI taxonomy): domain Eukaryota; kingdom Fungi; phylum Basidiomycota; class Agaricomycetes; order Agaricales; family Mycenaceae; genus Mycena; species Mycena olivaceomarginata. The sequence continues at coordinate 77,296 of JARKIC010000639.1, read as the reverse complement.
TCTCAACTTAAGATCTCGACGTGTCCAGAGTCAACAGTATTGATTCCAATAAAGCTACTACTTGTGAAGTGTGTGTACAATCTCCACTAGCAACCTGAGACCACCTGCACCAACTTCGTACAAAGTCGGGGTGTAATAATCTGAGGTTCTAGCCTGCTCTGTGCTCCCTTTATACTACTGAGGTCCATGATACATGTGATAAACAGAATGAATAATATAAATGAGTGAAAATGATGTGATAGATACGACAGCCAATGAAACGACTGCCGTTTGGTTTTATGATGGGTCTATGCCAAGCAGAACAGCCACACTGATCCGCTAGCGTCCATTTATGGGTATCGTGAGTGATCCCTCAGCTTGCCATCAGCTGCTGGAATCATTATCCTGACGAAGCGGAGTTGAATCCGCCGCCTGGAGTCATCTAGCACGAGTCAGAGCATCGGCTAGCAGTCCGTTTATCCGTTACTGCATATGTGGTGACCCGCGCATCCGCACCAATAGCCTGCTAGCTATTCCTCTACTGTCTACTTTGTCTCTGTTTGTGACTCGCGACCACGTCGCGACCGTCACGTGCTCGCATCTGTGTTTCGGGCCTCGGGTCGATCGCTAGAGGGGTTCCGCACGCTAGCGCTCTTGCTAGAAGGCTACTAGTGCATAGTTTACTACCCTTCAGATCCCAGACTCGCCGCTTGCACCTCCAGCTAGCGTGCTCGCAATATCACTCTTCTGTGTCTCGCTTCCTAGGTGCTAGCACCTTGACTGTGTAGGCTTATGGTTATTTCCCCATGGTTTGTGCCTTCAGACCGTACTAGCACGTCACACTAGTCGTGTCTGATGCTACAACCGGCAGCTTGGGCTCACTCTAGTTCTCCTTTATATCACCTAGCCAGAGTCCTGAGTGCTAGTAATAACACTTCAGAAGTGCTAGCGCTTTCCCGTTGTATAAATACTGGTCCTAGGAAATCGCAAAATAGCACTAGATGCCGCGCGCTCTTGTTACGGCGTTTCACCGTACAGACGGATTCTAGTCCCCGGACACACCAAGGGCTGACACAGGAGAGTACACGAAGTACAGGAGTGGTTGCAAACCCGATCGGGGTTTGAACCACTGGATACGATGACCCTTAGGACTAGGAAACCCGAATGTCGGGTCTCCTAGGTCCACCGATGCCACGGAAACCAACACAGAGGAGTCCAGGAGCATCAGCATTAATGCTCCTTAACGCTACGTTGCAGGAACTGATCGCGATTGACCGCGATTGCTTTAATTTATTAGAAGCCTATATAAGCACGGTAGAATCTCCATGTACAGTAGATTCTACCTCATCTAATCTCAGGCTTCTACCTTGGCTTGACATAGGCATTGTCTCCACCCTGCCCCGCTTCCCTCGCACCGTATTACGGGTTGTATCCACACCTCGGGTTTTGTACCTGAGTGGATATCACACCCTCTTCGACTCGTTCTGGGTTCCGCCTCGCATCCCGACCTACGACATACGGCCTCCTAGGGAGGACACCGTATGACTGGTCCTACTGCTCGGGGAACACACGAGCTACTAGCGTCTATCAGATTTCTCCTGGTTGGGGTTCTTGCCGGGTTACTCGCTGTTTAGCCGACCCAGAGGCCGTTGCTGACATGCCCCTGCACGATGCGACAAGGCAAAGTCAAAATCTGCCAGTTCCTGTATCCATCGTGCCTGCCTCCAGTTGACCTTCTGTGGGAGCTTAAAGTATTGCAAGTTCTGATGATCAGTTAAGATATCGAACGTGTGCCTTGCTCCTTTCAGCAGTGATCGCCATTCATCTAAGGCAAGCATGATCGCGAGCATCTCCTTGTCATAGATCTCGTAATTGCGCTCGGTCTCGTTCATTCCATCTGACATGAACGCTACAGGGCGCCATTTGCCCTCCTGTTCCTGGCTTAGCACCGCTCCAGTCGCTCCCTCCGATGCATCTGCTTTGACTCGGAATTTTCCGTCATCAGTCAGAAGCGCCAACACTGCATCCTCTGCAATCCGATCCTTCAGCTTCTGGAATGCGGCCTTTTGCTCTGGTCCCCATGACCAGCCTTCCTTCCCCGTCAGCCGGGTGAGTGGCCTAGCCACCTCACTATATCCCCGAACGAACCTTCGATAGAAGTTTGTGAAGCCCAAAAATGCTTGGGTCTGTTTCAGGTTCTTCGGTTCCGGCCACTCCATTACTCCACGGATCTTTACATGATCCATCCTCATTGAGCTGTGCGAGATGATCACTCCCAGGTACTCGATCTCAGTGCGTTCAAACTCGCACTTCTGAGGTTTCAAGTACAATTGGTTTTCCTGAAGAGTATCCAATACTCGCTTCACTATCGCCCGGTGTTCCTCCAAATCCTCCGTAAAGATTAGGATGTCATCTAGGTACACAATGACTTTTCCTTCATTTATCAAATCTCGGAGAATATCATTCATCATGGTTTGGAACGTTGCTGGCGAATTTGTGAGCCCGAAGAACATCACCAAGGGTTCGAACAGCCCCCGATTGGTCCTGAATGTTGCCTTCCACTCATCTCCCTCCTTGATCCGGACATTATTATGTCCCCAGTGGATGTCCAACTTTGTGAAGATCTTGGCACCTCGAAGCTTATTTACGAGCTCGGAGATCAACGGAAGTGGATAACGGTTTTTAATTGTCATCTCATTGAGCCTCCGATAATCCTGAACTGGTCGTCGGCTGCCGTCCTTTTTCTTCACAAAGAAGAATGCCGAGGCCATTGGTGACTTTGACGGCCGGATCCTTCCACTTGCCAATTCTCTTCCAAGAACTCAGTCAACTTCTCCTGCTCCACCCGAGACAACGGATAGATTTTGCAATCCACAGCCTTCGATCCTGGCTTAAGTTCAATCACGTGATCCCATGGTCTCCACTCTGGTAGTGAGTCAAATGACTCCTTCACGAACACCTTCACATATTCACGGTATTGTTCTGGGATTGAATCCTCTGTCATCTGTTCTCTACTCTTGTTGGCTTCTTCTGCCCTTTTCTGTGCCTGGGTCTCTTTTAGGCACAGATCAATGTGCTCTGCAAAGTCAACCATCAGGATCGACTCGCCCTCCTCAAGCGCTTCCTCCTTCCAGACTCCAGTCCGGAACTCATTGCCCTTCATATTGCATTCGGGTGGGCATCGACTGAAGACGATCCTCTGTGATCTCCAGTCTATCTCAAGGTTGTGTTTGACCAACCAGTCCATTCCAATGAAAATTCGGGCCTTTCCGAGCCCGGTTACTAGGAACCGTTGCCGTTCCGAGTGTGGACCAATGGTCATGATCATCTCCACGTAATGAGTGATCTTTCCCCGAACATTCTCTGTTCCATCGGCATTTCTGGCAACAATATGCACATCAAGCTCTTTGAGCTCGAAATTTTCGGCCTTTGCGTAATCTCGATCAATGCATGTGGTGGTACACCCATTATCAAGAAGTGCTCAAACTGTGCGTGTCTTCCCAGTGTCTAATGCCATTAATGTAACAGGAACCAGCATCTCACAATGCTTCCTATGCTGCTGCAGATCCTTGAGCTCCTGCGTCAAGCGATCAGGTTTCGGTCCCTTTTGTTTCTGGGCACCGGTCCGTCTCCGCAGGGCGCTCGTGATCCGTGTCCGCTTCCATTCTGGCGCTTCCTCCGTTCCAGCAGGGACGCACAATTTAGTCGTTTGCTGCTCGGATTGAGCCACCGGGCCATTGGCCCCCTTTTCCTTTTCCTTATTTGTATTACCGGGTTGGATTCCCGGGGCCTGCTTCATTGTCTTCTTAAAATCACCCCATTTTTTGTTTTCTACATCCATTTTCCTATTTGCAATGTTCCGCTTCCTGTTTTGGTTCTCTAATATTTTTACACTATGTGCTTCCTCCCTCTTTTGGATCAGGAATTCCCGAATTCCTTCCCTCAAAGTGGTGCCTGTGTCCGTGTAAACCTCCTCATCCTCAGGTGTGATGTTTATCTGTCCAAGGTCCATATATTGTCCATAAACTACTGGTGGAGGCGTCGCCGCAGTGGCCGGTTGCGGGCGCCTCTTCAAAAACCCTTCTCTCGGAGTATGGTCGCGAGAGCTTCCAGGTCTTCCTGGGAATAGTCATCGGTCCTGATGGACCGGATATTAAATTTTCTCTTGGGAGGCTCTGGGCACTCCCGCTTCATGTGGCCCTCCTTGCCACAGTTGTAACATTTAAAAACACAGGTATTTTGCCATGCCCGGTCCACATCCATTGGCACCGACCCCCCGGGTGGCACCGGCTTTGCCAAATTTGGCACAGACCCCTGGTTCCTTTTAACAGCTGGGGGTGAGGCTACGTTCCCTGCGGGAGTCCAGAACATCCCTCCTTAACCCGACTGGGCCTCCCGAAGCTTCTTCCACTCCAGTATGCCATTGATGGTGGTCAAACGGCTCTTCAGACCCTGGTAGTCCTCCGGGATCTCAACTCCTCCAGCATATAGCTGTTTTCGAACCTCCTCATTGACCAGGTTCTCCAGAGTCTCCACCAAGAACATGTTGTGGTGGGAGTCCTTGTCGTTTGGCCGGTAGCCAGCCTGCTCTGCATTCAATTCAAATGCTTGAATGAAGTCTGTCAACGTGGACTTCCCCTGCCTTGTGGTGACAAGGCGCATATGTGCTGTCTGTTTGACATTCTGGTCCTCAAACGTCCTTCTGAGCTCTTGGATGAGGAGCTCATGGGTGTAATCGGCACGGAGAACGCCAAGGCGCATCTCCTGATGGCGCCAGTTGCGTACCCAGTTGGAGGCTGGGCATGGGGTTCCATCCTCCTTGCCCAGCAAGGAAAGGGTGAAAGCCAGTTTCTTCTTTTCAGAGTCAAACTCCGAACTATATGCCCATAGGTAATTGCCGAGGGCATCAACAAAGGTCTCCCATTTCGACTTATCAGTTCCATCGAAGTAGGGCGGGGTACGGGCGAGGGTAATCCTCGATGAATGTGTCAGGGGGGGGGTCATTTGCCATGGGAAATGTGGGGGGTGCCAGCTCGTGACATTATGTGTGGGGGAGGGATCGGAGTTTGTGGTAAAGGTACGTGTGTAGGGGGAGGGGAAGATGCTCGTGGGGAGGTTGTTCGGTGGGTAGGAGCAGACTGATAAGGTCCGGACTCGTCTTCAGAGTCGGATAAGGAGGAGGGTGCCCTGAAAGACACGGTGGTAGGAACTGCACAGAGCGGATGGTGAGGTCGATGTGGTCTTTTGCTAACAGAACAGTCCCGGGTCTTCTACGACACCCCCGACGACTGCGAGATAGCCCTCTCCGAGGATTAGGCTAGTGCTCCTGCGACTGCTGTAGCGCTTGGGACGGACTCAAGGTTTCCCGTGGCGCAGCGTCTGTCTGTTTGAGTGGACCACCAACGAGGGGCGCTGCAATTATTTAGGCTCGCTGTGGACGAGGGAGTGCTGGGGTAAGAGTAACTGGATCTTCAAGCAGCAATCCAATAAGCCGAAGAAAGAAGGAATCCAAGTAGTGGATAGAGGAGGGGAGGGAATGCGGAAAGGAGATCGGTAGGGGCAGTACGAGCGGTAAGAAGGGCAGCCTTTTATTATGTCACAGACAACGCCTCAATCCACTGCTCGGTAAGATGAACAGGGAGTGAAGGATGTGGTATGAACGTCGTGAAAATGAATGAATAAAAGGCTGGAGACTACAGTCGAAAGCGTACACTACTTATAATACTTGGAGTGAACTGTGAGAACGACTACACTTTTGTTGTGTTGTACAATAGCTATGCTCAGTCTAAGAAACCGTTTCTAGCTACGATGTTGAACATTGTCCTCCTGACAGTTGTTATCAATGTTGTCCTGTCGATCCCTGACATGGCAGTGTCTCTGACAGATCTCTGATTGTCAGGTGTACTGCTTTTATTGTTCTGCCATAAATATCCATCCAGGTTCCCAGGATCAATCAGCATCTTGATATCTGCTGCAACACTGATCTCGTGGCCCATCTATCAAGTGGTGATACAAGGAGTGGCAGATGATCTTGTTGTCACGGGTTCATGATATCCTTCATAGGTGCTTGTGATTGAGCGCTTAGATAAGGCATTGGAGCGATAAGATTTGCATCGAATCATGACAGGCAAAAACGCAACTACTAACCAAATCCTAACTACTTTCCCTTTGAATGGTTTAGACTGTGCCACCGAGTACAGGTCTTTTGAACGCTTTCAGAAGGTTCAAGGAGCACAGGTAATCCAACAAAGGTTGCGAGGAACAAGCCTGTTTTAAGAGGTCTAGTCCGAAGTGCAAGGGTTGATTTAGAGTATTGTACCTCTTTGAGCAATGCCAAATGAGTGTCTAAGCCAACAAATCGAGTTTATAAGCTTTAGAAGCTTGAGCCAACAATCCCAATCCTAACAAGGTGCCGTGTTCTCCAAATCCCAAATAATAAGCCTTCCAAGGCTACTGTAGTGCGGTGCCGTGTTCTCAATCCTAATAAGCTCTCTCTAGCTTCTTAACCGTTCCCAATCCCAAGATCCCGAGTCAACAATTGATATTGAGTTACTTGTGCAGACGAAACAAAACTTCTTAACGAAGTCAGTCCTGGGTGACAAGTCCCGAATCTCCGTTGTTTATCAAGCAATACCCAGTAAAGGCTACTGCTCTTAGGGACAGAAAGTTCAGTGCCTATCCATGCCAAAACCTCCTCCTTATATACTGTACAATTACGCTTACAATACGATGATTATTCTACTTGCTGATATATGAGTAAGATGTCCGTAGTTAATCACATGTGGGTAAATATATAGGATCCTTGTGTGTCGACCCCTCAATGCTTGAGTGTGTCCGGTGTGACTGCTTCCTGTTCGATTGTGTAAACAGCCCCATCTTCTATCCTCATGTCCCCTGTTCAGGACCTTCAGTTTTAGGTAGATGCAGGTACTGGCTTTGAGCCAGTACCTCAATCAGCCCAAACTGCCAAGTGGTTGTGGAGATACGCGAGTTACCGTCCTGGCCTGGTCCAAGTAACCAAATCCAGATGACAACAATGATTGGATAGTTGATAAGCGAAGTCCAACCACAGCCGGGGTAACCGGCTACTGTTAAACCCGAGTCACCTGATCCGTCGTGCAAGGCCCCTTCTGTAAATCAAGCACAACAAAGTACTCGAACACCTAACCAAGACCCCACAGTGGTGCCCCAGATCATCAGAGAGGATGATTAATATTGCCCATGTTGTTTGTGGGCCCCGTGATGCCTTGATTAAGCAGCGATGCTTAATCTTTGGCAATTAAACCCTTAATCATGGATGTCAACTGGTATGAACTTTCCAGTTGATACATCCCAGGCGGACTTGATTAAGGTCCTCATGCAGGATTTAAGCCCTGATTAGCCATATAGGACTTATGCCAATCCTTTGGAGCAGCGCGCTATGTGATTAAGGTAGAAATCGGCAAATTCCTTGCTATTCCACCCATGGTCCGTTTCACGGCTTATCACCGCAGCCTGGCAAAGGTCCACTGATTGATGGGAGACCTTTCAAGCTAATTCTCGTCACACACGATGAGTCAACATTTTTCGAGAATGATTGCAAAAAGACTTGTTGGAGGCACAAAAACGACAAACCCACACCAGAGCAAAAAGGCGAAGGAACTTCTATTATGGTGTCAGATTTCTTAACAACAGAGTGGGGCCACCTACTGGATGATGAAGAGTGAGTAATTTTTATTTCCTACGGAATTGCTGGAAACTGGGTCTGATACACTGACTAGCGAGGCTCGGCTTCTCTTCCGAGCTGGCAAAAAATGTGACGGTTATTTCGACAACGACGATTTGATGGAGCAAGTCGAGCACACGATTGATATATTTGTCCGCCGTACGCATGGCTGGGCCATGGGCCTGTTTTTATTCGACAATGCACCCAGTCATCAAAAGTGTGCGGCCGATGCACTTTCCGCACGCAAAATGCCAAAGGGACCTTATGACGGTTGGACACATCACAAGGATGGTTCGTGCATGCGCGATGGAGTGCTTCCCAATGGCTCTCCTCAATCCTTTTATTTTCCGTCCGATCATCCTTCAATGCCAGGCTGGTTCAAAGGGATGGAGCAGATTATCAAAGAGCGGGGTCTTTGGCCGAGAACAGGGCTCAATGCGCAGTGTACCGGCTTCAAATGCGAGCCGGGATGCACAGATTGTTGCTGCCAGCACCTTCTATTCACTCAGCCTGATTTTCTCACAGAAGTCAAGGCTCAAAGAATACATCATTTCCCACGGCCACTTATGCGACTTCTACCCAAAGTACCATTGTGAACTAAACTTCATCGAGATGTACTGGGGCGCTGCCAAGTACAGATACCACATTTCCCCACGCACAGCCAATGTCAATGAAATGGAGAAGAATATGCTCGCTTGTCTCAATGCTGTTCCCCTTTTGCATCTGTGACAGTAAGTGTTTTTTGGTTCATTGTAGTATATGTTACTCAAGGCTTTGTTTCCTAGGTTTGCAAATAGGGCTGCCCAGTTTATATTGGCTTATGACCAGGGTCTTTCAGGATCGGAGGCAGCATGGATCAATAATGATTATCACGGTGTGATAAGGACCGCGGTGTCGGTATCGAAAGATATGTGATTCAAATTCGACTTTGTTCGTCCTCTAGAGGGGAAGATATAGTCGAATGATAGAGCGGAAGGTCGGTGCGCGAATCGGCCTTGTATGAGCGATAGGTGTGTGTGTGTGTGTGAACGGGGGATCGTGGAGACCGTTCGTCTCCTGGGTGTGGACGTGTGCGGAGGACCTGTTGTTAGTGAAAACGGTAAAGAAGGTGTGAATGCCTAAACCTGGCTCCCCGTACGAGAGTACTGGAACCCTAAATGTGTTGCCCTGCCTGCTTTCCTTCGTGTGCTCTTCCCCTTAGAACTAGTGCTGGAGATGCGATGTGCGTCGCACAGACTATGACACCGATGTTGTTCGGTCGACGGCGAGACGGTTGGCCTCGTTGGCTATGGACAGCGATTTGTATGTGATGGCTTCTCTCCGGGCCTGTTTTCTACAGAGCAGGGCTCGCGAGAACGGTGATCCTAATCGAGGAAGCCTGGAATGGTGACACCGGGTCCGGTGAGGAGGGACCCTGCTGATGGAGGTGTGAGAGGTGAGACGCCGATGAACGAGCGAATGCAAGACGTGTGGCCTGCCTCTGGCAGTGGGCGAGGAGGAGGGTGCACGAGAGGTACGAAGTCGGGGAAGGCTGGGAGTACCCCTTTAGATTGAGCTGAGAACGGTACAGAAAGTGGGGGAAAACACCCCGAAAGCTACTTCTGCAGGCCGGAAGGTACTCACTACTCCTACTAAATGCGCTCCCTTTTATACCTCCTCGACGACTTCCCACGTTCCAGAGGTGCCATGTGGGACGCAGGTGTTTCCAGGGGGCAGGGGATGTCATGAGGCGTTTCGGGGTGCATATACAGCAGGAGAATGGTCGAATGGCGGGGAAGACGATGCGGATGGTGGGGAGAACGTTGGTCTCGCTCGGAAGCTGCTTCCGGTAACGTGGAATCCCGTTTAGGAAGATCCGTCGCGTACGTCCGAGCTCGTCCTGTTACTCATGCAGATGGTTCGCAGGGGCCATGAGGCGACGAGCGATGCGTAGCACACTCAGAGACCTCACAACGGGCATCATGCTGTACCGCTGGTACAGGTTACTCTGGCAAAGGCTGCATGTGTAGATATGACTATTTTGTAACTTACAATTCTGAATTCAGCTCCCTCCAACGAAATTCAAAAGTTTTGATTTTTTCCATCTGCAGATTTGGTGGGTGGCTATACAGTGGCTGTGCCTTAAATAAGGTGCTGGATCCGGGTGATGCCTACCTTAGCACTAGATGCTGTGTGCTCTTATTACAGTGTTTCATCAGTGAACGCACTCTCATAGAGTAGCATTATTAGTCAAAATCTTATTTGTTTCTGAATCATATATTATTCTGGAAACGCACTTGGGCTGCCTGGAAACTGTTAAGAACTCTGTGAATCTGTTGGGACTGGGACTCTGTTGAAAGAAACATTGTTGTTGTTGTTTGCAGAGCGGGTTTCAGAAAGTACCGTCTAGGGAAAACTTTGGAAACATGACTGCTGTGCACTGCTCAGAAAGTACCTTTTAGGGAAAGCTCTGTGAACACTCTTGGCCTATAAACTAGGGGCCTTACTTGAGTCTACAGGACTACTTTAAACTTGTTTCTCTGTCGCTTGGACACACATACACATGCTGCGAAGCTATAAATCTCTTGTTTGGAAACTGTGTTTCCACTGTGTCTATTAAATTACCCAAGTCATTATTATCTACCTGATACCCATTATCTGTCAAAGCCTACATATTGCTGCTTGGAATATACATGGACAGCTGGCCATCAAGATTATACAACCTCAGATTGTCCGACTCATAAATGACAATGATGTGATCGTATTTCAAGAAAAATTCCTTTGTATTGGTGAGGAATGCACTCTCAAGCTACCCCCGGGCTTTGAAATCATTGCAATGAGTCGCCTGGCACTCCCTGGCCTCAGATGCACCGGCAGCAGGGTTGCAGCCATCATTTGCCTGGGGACTCCCTATTGTTGCACCTCTGCATGCCCGACCTCATTGTTCTTGATCTTCGCCACCTTTCCCTCATCAGAGCCTATATCCTTCTAGAGGGTCAGAGTGGACAGATGTGGACCCCCAAAATTAAAGTGGCCGAGGTGGTTACCATTCTCTCTGCGCTGCTGGACAAGCTGCTAATGTTTAAAGGTGATACCAACAGGTGCACTGGAGAACGAATTCCTACTAGTGCACTCCTGGGTTGTTCATCCACTGATACTGTGATAAATTCTCATAGATGGTGGCTGCTGCTACATCTTTGCTCTGACACAGCAATGACAATTTTAAATGGAACCACAAAAGAGTCTTCCAACCGTGGGGCATTCACTTCCTTCCAGCCACTGGGCTCATCAGTCATTGACTATTAGAGAGGTTGTGCATAAGCTGCATGCGGCTTTTGGGCATTGTGCAAAGCCGTGGGGATTTTCCAAGTTCATCTAGGAAGGGTCGAGCTTTCAGTGAACCCGCCAAGTGCAGGGGAGCATTTTAGACTATAGGATGGCTGTCCCATTTGTCATTCAATTTGTAGGTGCTGTGGAATCAATGTGGAAACTCAAGGACAAATCATTGTATTCACCAGATCTGATTTGATAGTTGCATGGATGGAACATTCAAAATGGTATCTGTGTGAGTCATTTACAATGGGTTTATGAGTTCAGGATATTGAAATCCTCCCTGCACAACCTGTCTATTGTTTCGTCTTGGCAGGGTTGGTCCCGAGAATCTCAGATGGGGACCTTCATATTGTCAAATCTCCCGTGTGGTTGGACTATGCCCAAATCCATGTTGCTGTCATCAAGCTGGAGGAGCACTTAGACTTGCCTGCTGTAGAGCGCACTCCCCGTCCTTCACCCTTTATTTTTGGGGAACCTACACCTCTTGATCTGTTGCTCAAGGCCACCCTCGCAGCTGTTAGCTTGAAAGAGGCTACCACCTGACTGTATGGTCCAGTATATGAGCAGTCGCTCCTGCTTACAGCTTATATTGGCACCTCAGCCCAGAAGGGTGTGTGGCAATTGCAATGTGGCATGGAATCAACAGCAAGAAGAATTGTTCCTATGTTGTCGAGGGCAGGGCTTCCGAAGGAAAGGCTTGGGCAGCATCGAGGAATATCATCCCCGACTCCCAAAACGGTTTTCAACCGGGATATCAGATCGACAATAATTCCTTCATTTTTCTGTGTCACAGTGTGCAATCCATCATGCCAGGGCAGAGGGTAAAACACTCTACGTGCTCTTTGGTGACATGACAAACACTTTTCCTTACACGGACATTGTGTGCTTGTGGTCTGGCATGTACACTGCTGGGGTGGGAGGGCCATTCTTTGACCTGATCTGCATGGTCTATGCGCAAATGTCATACATAGTGAAGTACACTCCCTTCCCCTTTGCAAAGCCTTGGCAAGCACGTCATGCCTGCCGAACTTCAAAGGGGCCCACCTTTTGGTGACAATCAACCCCCTTGTGAACTGCTCCGCCGTGATCCTCTCCTCGATCTTGTGTTGCAAGAGCTCGAACCCCCGGATGCCATTGCGGACCTTCTGGTCCCAGCCTGTGTAACAGAAGCGCCGGGTGATTTCCGCCACACGAGAATCAGAGGGCGGGCAACCAAGAGAACTGGCGTAAGACTTGGATTAAAGCCAAGAGTCCCTAGCTACGTACAAGGTTTATATACTGCGGTCAAATAATTAAGTAAGGATCATGATGGGAACAATATCGGAATCAAATGGAAAGGAGCGTGCGCGTCGCGTGCAGCGACAGAATCTAAATCAAAGAGTGTCAAGCCAATGCGGATAGCAAATGTTCAATGCATCCCGGAATTGTTGCGCAATCAAGGTCGTAATTCGTTCCCGAAAAGGTAACGTGGTTCAAATCATCTGTACACGGAATGCATCCGTTACAGCCTGGTTCAACGCATCAATAAAACAACAGGTGATATGATGCACACACGGGAAAGAAAGAAAGAAATGACGTACTTTGCTGCAAAATATCAGCCTTATACTCCTCGTCCCGGAACTCACAATAAAAGTCCCACACAAACTTGTCTCTCGACCCCATCCACCTGTTGAAGAACCGGCACAGCGGCCGGTCGAACATCACATCCCTGAACTGCTTGCTCTTTTCCACCTTGCGCGCGCATATGGGGAACTCAACTGCCAGGCGTGCAATGTGCAGCACGTCGAGCCTTAGCGTGGGACAGAGCTCCTTCGTGCTCGTGAGCAGCGACTTCATGCAGTCCCACTGCACCCGTGCGAGCCACAGCAGCGGGATGCAGTACTTGTGCGGTAGCATTGTAGTAGTCACGCTGCCGTCTGCGGGAAATGGACAAGTGTTCTCCGAAGCAGTATTTTCACGCTCAGATTGCGCTCAGAATTCTTGGTTCAACGGTCACGTGGTCGTGGCGAATAATTTTTCTCGTATCAGAAATTGTTTCAAATGGCCATAAGACACCCAGGTTGAGTTGCATCCTCATATATTGTCAAGAATGTGAGGAGTTGAATTACCCGATGTTGTGCCCAAGTATATCAGTGAAGCAAGGTAGAATGAGTTGGCAGGGGATAGTATCAGTAAACATTTGGTTTGCGTCTGTTGCAGCAAGAAGTCGGTTCTGTACAATGATATTCATCTTTTACTCCCATAGAGCATATTACCACACACGAAGGGCCTCCACCGCATGAAAAGCATTAGCCATGACGGGTAACATGAAGTTCCGTCATCCCTTTCATCTGCTTTAAATCTTAATCAGAAGGATTCTCGCATGGAACCGAAACAATGGGTTACCTACCACCCCAAGTCTCCGGGACTTCACTCATCTCGAACCGCACATCTGCACCTGCCGCAATCTGCTCATGACGGATGAGAGGCGACCCAACCGTCTGGCCATCAATTGTCAGCCCGCGAATGTACTTGGCCGATGTGGCGCCCTTTGCGGTGATAGTCAAAGGCTTGGGATGGCTGGGCAGGTTCACAGTAACCTTGTCGAAGAACGGACTAAAAAAACTATATAAAGGGAGAATCCCACGACAGGAACGAGCGACGTACCTTCCCACGACATATTCCCCGGAGGCGGGATTCACGGGATAGAAGCCCAACGCTGAGAACAGATACCATGCACTCATCTGGCCGCAGTCCTCGTTCTAAAGGCATTCAGCGCTGAAGTCATCATTCAAGACGACGTGGACACTCACACCAGACAGCCCCACAGGCGTATTGTTGTAATTGGCCTTTGCGATTTCCCGCACTCGCTCCTGCGTCTTACTGGCAGCCCCTGCAAGAGCATACAAGTAGGGGATGTGGTGACTCGGCTGTCGAACCATCTCAGCATTGCGTTGACTCGCACACAAACGGAAGACGAGCCTCATTGCTATGGTCGTTGTGGCCGCCATCGAAATGCGCATCCAGGCTGTTAACGAAGCTTGCGTTGCCTCCGCGGTGGCGCGCCAGCGCAGGTATGTCGTGTACCACATCAAACGTGTATGCCCACTTATCGCCCTCCGTCCACCCCGCGTCCGGACCCGCCCACCCGCCGTCGGCGTTCCGCGCCTCCATAAATCCGGTTGCATTATTGAACAGCATGAATGGCGCGGTCATCGCACGGTCGTGGAGCATGGCTACGATCTCGGCTGGCTTCCCCAGCGCATCCGCCAGACGATACAAAGCGTAATCATCGTCTGCGGGATTGTCAGGCTAAGTACGACGCGAAGAAGAAACGGCACTCGCAAGCGTAGTCGAGCGTGCGGGACGCTGACTCCGAGTGCACGTCGTCAGCGACCCAGCCTTTATCTGCATACACTGACGAGAGTCCTGCGCGTACTTCATATCCCACATTCTGGGGTTCGTTAGTGCTAAGCCAATGAGAAGCCCATGAGATACTCGCCTCTTCTCGGTCGGAATACCTGCAAAGAATGAGTTGATTTCAGCAAAGATGTTGAATTTACATACGTGGTGTTCCGGTCGTTCTCAGGCGGGACAACTCCGTCCTTGTAGGCAGCCTCCCAAGCAAGATCTGTGTCAAAGCCTTTGACACCTTTGACCACTGCCTCGGCGACGAGCGAGTCCGCGTGTGTGCCGACCTATAGACAGGTTACCAAAATAAATGAGGAATGAGTAGGCGGCAACAAACCATGATGTTGGTTTCTAATATTTGAGGGTCAGCCGCTGTCACCTCGGAAAAGCATTTTCAACTCACCAACAATATTCTTCCACATTGGAAGCCAGCCGCTCTGGAAGTACATACATCAGGTGGCGGAACCAAAGATGATCTTAATTCGCACCTGTTGATAGTCCTGCAACATACTCGTGATCATCGCCGGGACTCGCTCTGGCGCGAACAAAATGAGCCAGGCCCATTCCGCTCGGAAGGCATCCTGAGATAATCAACGAGAGAATTTCGATTAAATGGGATGCGCACCCAGATGGAATAGCCAGTGTAGGATTGGCCCTTGTGCACCTGATTGTCATAGGCCGAATAATAATGGCCGTCCTCGTCTTGCTCGTACGGGTACTACAAGTATGTGAAAAACGCGACACAAAAAAGAGAAGTACACCGGACCTGCAGCGAATGAAAGAACGCGGTATAGAACACCTCCTTGTCCGCCTCGCTCGCGCCCTCAAGCGTGATGCGGTCGAGTTTCTCCGCCCACGCGGTGCGCGTCCGACGGGCGGTCTCCTCGAGTGATACACCATCCGAGATCTCATTGTCGAGGTTGCGCCGAGCTTGTGCAACGGAAATGAACGACACCCCGACGCGAACGTTCACGGTGCGTCTGCCGGCGGCGAAACGCGCATATCCAGACAGTAAGCTGCCGTCACCAGCTGTGGTGCCGGCGGCCGTGGATCCATTTTGCACGACGCCCCACTCCGCGAACGGCGCGTCGAAGCGCGCGCAGAAGTAGCCCCGGAAGTGGCTGGCATTTGCGGCGGTGGGCGCGGGCGTGATGATCCAGTCCTGGCGCTCACTGTTTGAGCCGGTAATCTCGCGGTGCGTGGGGTCGATCGCGATGCTGCCGAGTGGGTATGTGATGTTAGTTGGCGTGGACGTGATGACGGTGGGGCGCGTGGCTTCAAGAAGGACAAATCCTTCTTCGCTTTGGGGAAATGTAAATCGGAGATGACCGACACGGGAAGCTGCAGGGAAGGTCAGAAAGTCGATGCTGAATCAAGGTATTCTTACTTGCGCTCTGCTCAGCCAGAATCTTGTTCCCGTTCCCGGCATCTAGATCCACACTATAGTAGCTAGGACTTATGAACTCTGTCGCGGTGCTGAATTTGAGCGCGCGATCCTCAAACTTGCTCTTAATATCTCCGATGCCGGGAACAACCACGACCTGGGCGCTCTCACCCATCCATATGGCGGGCTGATGAGTTCCCTGGAAACCATGTATGTTCGAGGCAGTATAGTTGTAGGGTGTCACAGACACATAATTCTCGTGCGTCTGTGCCACCCAACGCGTCATAGCGAAGGGTGGCGCGGTGCTCGGAATCTTATTGGCCTAGTCAGCACAACGGAGAGGTATTGAGGAAGATGCTTACCATCCCTCCTGAGCCATCGGGAGTATCCCCTCCGTTCCCAATAAGCCTGCGCGAACCATGTCAAATCCAATAATGGCAAAAAAAAATTGAAGGTGGCTCTAACGCATTGACGTGGTCGACCGCGTCGCTCTTGGGAACGGAGAAGGATGGAGGCAACTTGGAAGCAGAGACAGAGGCAAGGAGTACCAATAATGCAGATATCTTGGACATGGAGGTAAAGCGGTTGTGAGCGCGGCAAGTGGCACCGGCGGTAAGAAGCAACGATCACGTTGTTCGACGAATTCAAAGCATTGCCGAACCCGGCCAACTGCTGCCCATCTGGAAACCACCCAGTACCTACCAAAGTCGGGAGAGAGTTACCTAGGCTTCTAGACCCCTAGCCACCCCCCCTTCTAGGAAAGGCTGCCTAGAATCTCTTCTCTACCTAGAAACACTAGATTCCTAGACTTATAGCGCTCGAGTGCTCCCTAGATTCCCTAGAGTCGGGCTTCATCTGTGGGCCGGCTCACAGTCATCTTACATCGAAGGGAACACCGAACCCAAAATAAATTCGCTGGCCTGCGTGTCGACAAAGAGATTTAAGGTTGCGGTTCGGGTTGGGTTCGGGGATGCAGAAGTAATGTCTAACAAATGTTCAGGTTGAACGTCGATGTAACGACGTACTGATGCTGGGTTTCAGAGGTAGTAGAAACGTGTCTGCGAGAACGCTGGAATTCCGCCTCGATTTCATCATGTACAAGGGAAATTGGCGACTTGGCCGAGGAATTGGATTGCGGGGATAGCCCTAGTTGCTGTATCTTGAAATGTGCCAAAAAAGCGAAATACATCGGGCCTCCTACTCTAATCCTGAAAAATATAAGAAAGGGCTTCAGTTCTACCAACGCAGGGTCCAGGAGCGTCACGATAGAAAGCATTTCGTTGCACACAGATTCAGATTTTCCCGTTAAATGTAGAACCTTTAGGGCGAGACGAGGGGGAAGAGGTACGGTCTCGTTGATGCCTGGTCCTAGGTCAGCACATGCAGTCTCTCGACAGACGCTGTAGTATCGCTACCAACTCGTACCTCGTTCGATATACCCACATGCAACTTTACACTCGACCAGCGAGACGGCCAAGCGTAAAACGTGCAAGCAATCTTTCCCGTTCAAACGTTCTCCTCTGAAATGAGTAAGCCGCCTCCGTGGGAGGAGGATCAAGGTCGGATCTAGATTTCCGACACGACGGCACGCATTTTTGGTGGGTGCTCGAACGCGACCACTGTAGTTTTCCAACCCTGTGCATTAATCTGGAGTGTTTCAATGAGAAATTGTTGGTGGAGACCGGATTGGAATTGTTCAGTTATGAGACCGTCGAACGAGAGGGAAAGGCGTATATCCCGCCATCGGCCTGATTGAACGACTAATGGAAGCAATATCGCCGCGGGAGTGGATAACTCAGATCTTTTTCCAGAGTCAAGGACAGCGAAAACCGGGCTTGTCAATCCAATATGCGAATCGCCCCGAAGCCAGGACGCAATCCCGCGACCATTCGTCGAGGGAAATGTGGAATCGTTCCCAAAGCTTTGGTGTTTTGAATACCACAGCTCTCCAGGAACGATATATCTGCGATGAAAGGAGCGGGGTCGGAAGCTCCCGGCCACTGAAATTAAAAATGGACTCGGGATTCTGAGAATTTGGAGGCAATGGACGAAGATTTTGGAGGTGACTTCAATTTTCTTCTCTGCTTCTTACACACGTACATGTCTGGCATGAATGAAAAACAATGTTCAAGTAACTAAGTTGCACTTGGGAAGCGCTCTCTTGAATAGTGATCCTCCGTTCAAGGCTCTAAGTCATTTCGACCACATCTATACCACCGAGCATATTCCTTTCAGCCTTGAATTACTATAGTAGAAACCTGTCTAACAAATCCGAGAAACCCTTCCTCAGAGCTTTGAACGAATTCTGTCGTCCCAAATGGAACGTATTGCATTCCAATACCTCTTAGGATATTCTCTGGAATGCTGAACGTGCTCCGTTCCTATGAAAAATTCCTCTCGAACATTCAGCCCATTCTGTTTCACTGGTTCAATGTGTGCCTCGACATCGCTGAGAAGCGAAGTTCGGTCAGCATCTGAGTAGAGGTAGAGCCGGGGCGTCGAAGTATCCGTCCAAGGCAGGATTTGAGGATTGCTGAGTCCGTCCCGGATAAATGCATGAGGCATGGGGCGCCCAGTAATGGTCGATCTTGTGTGCAGGCCCATGTATATCAGAGCTGCGACCGCCAATCCGACGAGTTTCTTGAATCCAGTGAGAGAATAGGTTAGGACGCGCTGCGCGTCCGCATGATGATAGGAACCCGGAGCGGAATCGATGACGAGGCATGTGAGCGGCTGGGTATCTACACGCCACGGCGGTCCAGAGTTCAGGGCAAGCGCAAACCGAAGAAGCTGCGCCACACCACCTAAACTCTGTATGGGTAGCATGTTGAAAAAAAATCGCAACATACTCACCGCCTGATAATATATGAATCAACATCCTAGGCGGTCGTTCACCGAACAAGCCTAGCTGTGTGAGCTTGGCAAGAATAGGTCGAAGCCGATTAATCTGTAATATAAATAGTCTTGAGTTCGAATCATCACGAAGAGAATTCGAAGGGCACATACATTGTTTGTTTCGCTTCCTATTTCCGCCCACACCATGTCAGATTCAATTATTATCTGAGAGGCAGCTGGATATAGCTCCCCAAAGGTTGAAGAATAATTCATGAGCTGAGATAGCCTGGCCCCGACTGAGAAACATCAGTCGGCCGCGAGTGGTTATCCAAAGCGTGCAGTCCACACTCACACCAGCCGAAGATCAAAATAAGCCTGCGGTGATGTATTAGTCGTCGAACCGTACTGTATGAATCCAACAAGTGCGCACTGCGGGTCTTTGGGTCCGCCAGTGGAACCTCGAGGAGCGACATAGTGGCTGATGTCGCTAATGCGTTCAGGATTAAATTTGGGTACGGACATCTATGAGGAGGGAAAATCCTGGGGTGGTAATCTGGATTAAGGAGGGAGAACTCCAGGACCGAGGTCCTTTAAATATGAATTTTGACGTGGAGATCATCAACTTGAAGACCGTGGTAGACGACAACTCTCTGAAAACTGCGGACCCCGGTTGTTTACCGCGGGTGCAACACGAATATAACGTTATCATTTTCCTGCCAGAAACACGGCCTCACTGAGCGCCAGCTCATCAAGCTGGAGGTGACAGACAGAAAGATTGGTCTTCAAGAAGTTACTACTAGAATTGCGAGTCCTAACCAGTGAAAGTTTTTGAAATAAGGCAGGAGAACGCAAGGAGAACGGGGCGAGTTTGAAGCAATAATATCATGGAGGCAACCCATGGATGAAACCGTAGGAGATTCAGGACGAACAGCTAGACAATTGAAGAGAGTTTCCTTGCGGGTTGGAGTTTCAACAACTTACAGTACCTCCTATCTCTTGTCCTATCTGGGCTGACGTAATGCATCTCGTGACGTGATGGGTGTGCATTCGGCACTTGCTCTTCGCCACACCTTCAAGCTCTCGGACGAGTCGGACCCACCAAATTTTTGGATTACATTTTTGCTCCGTAGGCTCTGGATTTCCCAGGCCTCGAATATCGCGTCTTGCCCAGATCAGGACTCGCTGACTGCTTGGTTCTCGAAGAAATTTGCCACTGTAAAATCTTGTTCTCGGCTAGTACTGAGCCCTCTTTCTTGTTCTTGTTCTGGAATGGAGGAAAACCCTCGCCCGCAAAAACGAGCACGTACTACACCGCCAACCGATATCTCATGTGCCATCAAAAACCCAGAAAACCAATTGCATGGCGCCCAACTCCTTCTCGCACTTCCATCGCTGCTTGTTTACCCTCCAACGCATTCTGAGCACAAAAGATCACTGGCTCTATCTCTTCTCGCGCTGAGACGCTGTCTGGGTTTACCGAATTCGGGTGGGACTGGCGGCGGCGCCGGTAGGAAGGGTGGAACTCTGAATGGCGCGGGATCGTTGCATCTCTCACAGCCGGACGAGTGCCGTGCGTGGTGCGCGCTTGCAGAGATCGGGTTGTGTGTGATCGAGGGTGGCTTTAGCGGCGAGGCCTGGGCGACGGGAATAGAAAATGAAGTGGATAAAGCGCTGGGAAAGGCGGTGAGTCGCCTTGTCCTTTGTTTCAATTGGAGAAGGACGTGTATCGAGAGCTGAAGTTTCAGAATGCCTGCAAATTTCATTATTTTCAAATGCCACTATTATCAGAGTTCTAATGCACTGTTTCCAGCTCCCAATTGCCCAAAGACACCCGTCGCTGGCTTCATATCCCCCATATCTCACCCGCCTATCTGCAGCGCGCAGCTCCACATCGAGCGCGGCAGCTCCTCCGCCCCTCCCCTTCGACTTTTGGCACCTCTGCGGTCGCCAATGCCGGCGGAATTACAGCATACTACTACACACACCTTGCCTGGGCCGACCACTTGCTCCAGGCGATGCTATATCCTCCACCATCCCCTCCTCCTTCACCCATCAAGCCCGCACTCAAGTCCTCCTCATACACAAAACAACCAAGGTCCGCTTCTGGCACTGCCAGATCCGCCTCCGGGCCAACGCGCGAAAAGGACTTGACGGCGCAGCGCGACCTCGCCACCCTTCGCGCCGCCCTCTCCCCGCTCGCGTCCGCGCCGCACGCGAACGTCACCCTCCTCGCCAAAGTCATCGAGCTCCGCGCCTTAATCGGGCTCGGACGCTGGACGGACGTCGGCGGGGCGCTGGAGCGCGCGGAGGGTGCGGTGGGAATTGCATTCCCTGCATCAGCGCCGCCCGATGACGCGGGGCCCCCATTATACACGACCTCGCCGTTCCACGCCGCGCTCGTCGTGCACGTCCTCGTCCTGGGCGTCGTGTGGTTCGCGTACGCTGCGACGGCCACATCACCTGCAGAAGGCAACGGCGCAGGCAGCGGGAGCACCCCCGTTTCCGCGCGCCTGACGCTTCTATACTCGCTCCTCGACGCGGGCGTGTACAACGGCAAGTGCCGCGCCGGACAGAATCTGGACATGGGGCTCGAGAGCCAAGGCGTATTGGAGGTGTGTCATGGTGGCGCTATTGATATTCACATTCCTTGACCGCCGTATGCGTAGGTTCCCCTCGACGCATCCACACCGCCGCTGTACATACATACCACCCACCCGCGCGTGCTCTACGTGCTCGGGTACCTCGTCAGTGCGGTCGCGCGCCGCGATTTGGTGGGCTCCTTCCAAGTTTCTGAGTTCCATTGTCCTCATCGGCCCCCCATGTACTGTAGGTCGGCCGCAAACCAAAACGCAAGACGTTCCTGCTGGAGGGCCTCAGTGTCGTCGACCGCGAGGCGCAGCGCGAGCTGCGAGGTGGGTCCCATTTACCCTTCTGACATGCAGATTGACTCATGGGATGCAGTGCCGCGCTGGGCAAGTGCTGGCGATGTCCGTGCAGTGGAGGTACAGATGGCGAAGATCAAAGCGGATTTGATGTGCGAGCTCATTGCCGTCTCTATCATGCGCAGCGAGTTCGACGACGCGGAGCGGGTGCGTCTCCCATGCGTCAAGTATAAACCATTAGGCTTATGGACGACAGACACTCGACGCCGTCATCGCGCATGCGCGTACCCACGCGCTCTTCGGCGGGGCCCTCGCACACCGCATCACGCTCCTCCACGCCCAGCTCGCGCACGCACTGGGCCGCCCCGCGCGCGCCCGAAAGTGTTATCAAGTCGCGGCGCGCTTGGCGGAAGAGGGAGGCGATGCGGGCGGCGTGGTGGCCGCACGGGCGGGGGAGGTCGCGCTGCTCGTGGGCATGCGTGCAAAGGCACGGGCACGGGCGGCGGGGAGGGCGCTGGAGCCGCCACTGGTGGAGGAGGCGGATGCGGACGCGGTGTTCGCAGACTGCGGAGACGCCGAGCTGGCGCAGATGGGGAAGGAGGTCGCGGGTGCGTGTCGCGGTCTTGGGGGCGCGATGCGTGCGGTGGGGGAGGTGCTGGAGGGCGTGCTGACGGCGGAGATTTTGAAGGCCAAGTGCGTTTGTATGCCGCAATTTACATCTTATTCAGGCTGAGTTTCATACAGACAACATTTCAAGAACGCGCTCACGTATGCGACGGAGTGCCAGGATAACCATTTACGTGCGCTCATTCTGGCACTGATTGCGTCGCACTACTTGCACACGGCCGGAGACCAGGCGCAGAAGATGCTGGCAACATGCGAGCAGCTAGCGGCGGGACTTGGCGCTCCAGGCAAGAAGGGGAAGGAGCTCGTCGACGCGGTGGGCAACGCACCGTTACGTCTCTGGGTCGGTGAGCGGTTCTTAGGTGAGCGTTCTTCCGTTACGTTAGCACAGAAATTAACCCCCTTTCTTCAGAGTTGCACAAACGCGACGGGCGGGATGACTTGATCCAGAAGCGCGAAGAGTCGAACGGCTTACTGAGAGCTGCGGCCGTTGTTTTGTCGCACCGCCAACGTGCCCAGTAGTGCCAGTGCACTTGGCGCGCTGAGGACTGATCGTAACGATCGGGCTCAAGATCGCTGCGGAGAGAGGGGGTGTACCATTCATATTTCTAATGCACCACGATTGTCTTGCTATTGCTCCACACACTGTAACTCTACCTACTCCCACAACTACCACTCTTTTTCGATGCAGCGCGTCTGGTCCGTGTACTTAGATGGGCGGCGGAATACTCGCCAGATCGTGCGTCCGGTATGTCAGTTCATTTCAGAGGTGCAGGAGAAATTTTAATACCCCCTCTCGCGTATGTAGCACCGGGACTCGGCGTGAGTTTTGCACCTTCTCCAAATGGACCGCTATCGATTCTTAAGCGTCCGTAGCGCCTCCGATGCCAACTCGACCGTGTCGCAATCCGCGTCCACTCGCCACATGCTACCGCACAACACCCTCGAGCCGCCCCGACCCCCTTTTGCCTCGTCAGACACCGCCAACTCGAGCCGCAGCAGCTCTCCTGCGCCTTCAATAGCTGGCAGCTCCCTCTCGCTGCAGATAAATTATGTCCCCACCAAATTTTCGGCCGGAATGCGGCAGCGCGGGCGTAGCAAAGGAACTACCAACAAGATCGGAGGCGGCGTAGATGCTTTCCGCGCCGGCGAGGCGCGTATGCCCAGGGCCAACGAAGAGGATTATGACGGCGTGGATTTTGGAGCGAAGGGCCGCAAGAAGGCAAAATGGAACAGATTCAAGTGGGTGCTGGTGTGCTCGAACACAATTGTACGTGTTCCCTTTCCGGGCGCACAAATATTTCCTGACGCGAGGATCAGTATACTCTATTCGCGCTTGGGGCACTCGCCTTCATGCTCACTGTGTGGTTCGACGTGTGGAAGCATGCAGACATTCTGCGGGTCGGGAACCATCCGGAGCTGATTCTGACCACAATTGCGGCGGCCGCGGCGGTGCTGACGGCCGTCGTTGGGTGGGGCGGCATCGTCCTCAACAACCGGGGCTTCCTGGCGGTCTATACATTCCTCCTCTGGATCGCCTTTGCGCTGCTCGTCATCCCAGGCTACATCACCTACAAGAAGTTCGCCTTCAACCTCGAGGGGAAGATCAATAAGCAGTGGTCGGAAGCGCTCGGTGCATTGGGGCGCCTCCGCATACAGGACCAACTCGGGTGCTGCGGCTATTTCAACCCGTTCGTGGAGGCGACCGTGAGCTCGACGTGCTATTCCCGTACCATCCTCCCGGGGTGCAAGGCGCCGTACCTAGACTACGAGAAGGTCGTGCTTAACCGCTGGTTTGTCGCGATTTTCGGATGTGTACCGCTGACGATTGGCGCAATCGTCGTTGGGCTGCTATGCTCGAACCATGTCACGTATCGCTTCGGGAAGGGGATGATGCCCAAGGCGTACCGCCTGAGTGAAGAGAGCATGGCGGTCATCATGAATACGTATGCCTCGTGAGTCCATTCCGTTCGCCGTGCCAGCGGAGGACTGAATTATGCACGAACAGACAACTTGCGGAGCAGTATGGAGCAGATATGGCCGATGTCCCTACCCGCAATCCGAATTTGGAGTCGACTCGCCCCAGTATCTCTGATTCTAACCATCGAGAGTCAATTAGATTATGATTTTTCCAGCAATGAGTCCACTATGTGACCCCCCGCATGGTCTTGGAGGAATTCTACTGATTCCCATCTGGCTACCATGCGTTGATTCGCAAAACCATTACAATATACATTCATTATTCTATGGGCGTGATTCGTTATACTCGTGTCGTGTGATATACAATCCATGCAGTCCTTGTCCATGCTCATGCAGCGCGCGCCCGCAAATCATCACCCGGATCGGGCTGGCCTCATCAGCATCCCCACACCCCGCAGGGCATCCCGCAGATTCGTATACAGACCCAAAGGGGCGATGCGAACGCCGGCGCTAGATTTGCTCGGTGTCGGTGCCGTACCCGTCGTACTCGTACTCGCACTTGTATTGGTATTGGTAGAATTGGTAGAACTCGGCGGCGATGGCCTTCAGTATATAGATGATACACAACGTTAAATGATGAGTACGCGGGAAGCGTCCACATTTTGGTAAATAATTCCTTACGCGATGGTAAAGTTGCCCGAGGTACCGGTGAAAGCGGAGATGGAGCCGATGAGGGGCTTGGAGTCGCCGAAGTAGCGCAGGCGGTAGGTGCCCGCTGGGAAACCAAAGGTCAGAAACCTCGAGCGAAGGAAGAGAATGGGCAAAGAAAGGGCGAACCTGGGGTATTAGGCTCAATGGTCCAGGAGATGTTGACGTTGCTGGTCCCGAGGATCGTGCTGGCGCGCGTCCACTGGTATATGGTCGACGGGTGCGAGTCCGAGCGCACGGGCGTCCACACGCTGCCCGCGAGGTGGTCGACGCTCAGGAACGTGCCCTCGAGGCGGAGGTTGTTCTGTGCCCCAAAAGCAATGAGCTACACCAACACCGAGACGAGAGAGGCGAGAGTAAGCCAACGCACCCGGGGGTTAGCACCAACGAACTGCGCAATAACGGTGTCGCCGGCCTTGTACGCGGTCTTTGCCACGTCAATGAGCACCTGCCCGAAGCTCTTGCCAATGGGGGCTGCGTCAAATACTACGCCGGTCTGCAGCGAGAGCGCGCTGGACTGGAGCTCGGGCGGGGCGGCGTCCGAGGCGGGCGTGCCCGTCGGCGAGTCGGCGAGGAAGGGCACGAGGCTGGAGTACTTCTCGATGTACGCGTCGAGAGTGGCTAGGAAGGTAGGGCATTCAGTTAGTCAATCAGTCACTCCTGGAAGAGCGGAGAAAGAGACGCACAAGGCCCAAAGATCGTGGACGCGCCCTCGTACCTGGCATCCACAATCCACGCTCAGCAACCACGGGGAACAACAAATGAGGACGAGACGCACCGCTGGATCGCATACTCCTCGCGCGTGGTGATGTAGTGCCCGTAGGTGTTCGCGGGTCTAGTCAATCACCAACCGACAAATCAGTAAAAGTGGTATGGTCTTCGAATTGATAAGCTTACCCGGCAACGACGACATACGCGCTGCTATCGATGATGCCCTTGGCGATGAGTTGCGTGCGGACGGCGTTGCTACAAATCCACTGCATTCAGACACCGCAGCGAGCGAGGGCAAGAGGGGGGACAAAGACGCACCGCAGCCGCCGCCCAGCCATCGTCGTGAGCTCTCCGGGGATGACGAGCATTACCAAGTTGCCGACCTTGAGCATTTGGATGTCGACGGTGCTCGGGGACCAGGCGTACGGGAAGGTCGCGTATCCCTGCAGAACGAAGTCGTGTCAGTGAGTTTGCATTATGAAGTGGGTTGAGATGTGGTGTGGAACGAAAACAAGGTAGGGTGCTCTGGGGCGAAAGGAAACGGAAGATAGGGAGGAGAGAAGAGCACGCACGGTGTTAAGCAGGATGGGCTTGGGGAACTGGCACGCGACCTGCTCGGCAGAGGGGATGGGCGTGATAACAGACTTGACGATGTCCCAGAGGGGATTCCTGGTACGGTGTGTCAGCCCGATGTGCTTGGTGTGCGAGGACGTGATGTGAATGGGATGGGATGGAAGTGTGGAAGTGGCAAAGAAAAGAAACGTACTGCGAAGTCGAGTTGTCGCCCTGCACGAAGTCGAAGGATCCCGGTCCGTCGCTGCATCATTCGCATTAAATTCCCAACTTTACGGAGGTGGTAGTAGGGAAGCCAATACGCACGTCGTTCCACCCGCAAACGAGAAGCCCATCGCGGCCGGGCAGGTCTTCGCCACCGTCCCGTTCGGGAGCGTGAACGTGTGGTTCGCCCTGTCGCATCATGCACCATCAGCACCATGCAATGCAATGTAATGCGAACGGATAAAAGATGCAGGGCGACGCACATATCCAAATACACATGCACGCTCCGCACACTCCCGCTGACCCCGCCCAACTTGCCCCCGTTCACAAGCCCCTTGGCGGCGTCGGCCTGCACCTGCGCGATGACCTCGTTCGAGTGGAACCCGTAGGGGTCGAGCGTGAAGGCGGGCCCGCGGCCATGGCAGTCTTCGACGGTGCCGCCGCAGGTGGAGGTGTTGGCCTGGCAGGGCTGGCCGTCGTACGGCTGGCCGGGGGATTCGCAGAAGGCGCCGAGGCTAGGCGGGTGTTAGCAATTGAGCTACGAGGGGAGGAGGGGACGCACATGTTCGGGCTGGTGTCTCCGACGTTGGCCTGCGCAAAGCCGGCGACGAAGGTCTGGTTGCCGGGCATGGCGTTCGGTTCGACGGATGCTGGGGTTCCAGTCAGTCAGGCGTTGAAGAAACGACAAGGATAAAAACTGACCCTCGTACAGATACGCCGCCATCCCCTTGTTGTCCGAGCTCACGAGCGTGTTGTTCTGGGCACACCGTCAGTTCAGTCTCCACTCGGTCTAATCCTCGCGCACGCACCTCATAGATGCTCGTCCCATGCACAGGGAACCAGCTCAAAAACCCGCGGTTCCCAAAGCTCAGCAGACTCATCACCTTGTCCTGGTCGCCTCCGTCGCGGGGATTATCGTACAGCGCGCGCTCCGCGGCGGGGTTGGCGAGGTACGCGGTGGGGCTGCGGTTGATGTTCCCGCCGGTGACGGTGGCGTTCCCGAGCGAGAGGGTGCCGGGCGCGAGGGAGTTGTGGGCGCGGTCGATGGCCAAGACGACGCCGGTGACGATGGCGTCGTACGTTTGTTTGACGAAACCGAGCGCGGTGAGCTGCGGGAGGAGGTTCTCGAGGTAGCCGCCGACCTGTGCGCGCGTCGTTCGTCAGTCCATTAATCCATTATCGTGGAGAAGCGGCACATACACCAGAATGCTGATGCGTCGACCCAATAGCGACGTTCTGCGCCGTGTACAGGCCCCCATACTTGGTCGCCAGCTGCGCCAAAATGGCGCGCCGCACCCCCGTGTCGCCCATCGCAATGTCGGCGTTAACGTACACGATGCGGGTCGTCGCAGAGGCGGCGCCGGTCTCGCCGACGATGAACGCGCGCGCGCGCTGGCGCTGGTGCAGGCCGGAGTCGGTCTGGGGCAGCGAGGCGTAGCCCATCATGTTCGTCTCGACGACGGGGCCCGTGATGTCGGCAATGCCGAGGCCAAGAAGGTACTGCGTCTGTGCGACGGCATGGAGGACGGCGGTGCTGAGCACCAGGAAGGACGGGAGGAGGCGGGTCATCGTGCACAGTGCAGCAAAGGCAAAGTGCAAGCGGGGGGGAACGAGAGACGAGACGCGCACTGAGACATATGATATTGGATCCACTGTGCAGGATCATGACAGTGATGGAATAGAAGTGACCAGTCTCAGCCGAGCCGCTGTGCACATGGCTGCGTCAGTCATATAGAACTTCATATAGAAGCGGTCATCGCGCGTCCCATGAGCTCCCATGAGCCTCTTTTGCTCGCGCTGTCTGGTTACCCACCCTTTTCTGGTCATCTGCGGTTACATGGCGTCCAGAGAAAGAATCCACTGAAAGTCCCCAAGTGGCGGAGCTGAAGAGACTTGAAACAGGTTTTCAAGGACCCAGAGAGACAAAGACGGGACACGGGCTGGAGAGTCAAAAAGGTTCGATCATCACGCGAGAACTTGCGCGCCTTCCTTCTCGGTCCAGCCATGAGTTCAGAAGCTACAACGGAGGGGCAGTTCTGTCTTCTTTGTGGCTTTGAAGCCTGGAACTGATTGTGAAATGGAAGGCTGGACGACCCGGACATATGGGCGGCCGTGGTGACTGCCACTTCGACTCATGTGACTTGTCCTCAGGCGCCATCCTCCCCTCCTCTCCTCAAGAGTCGCAGGTTCGACGTTCAACAATTACTTCCGACTCCCTAAGGCTACCAGCTCAACTTTTAAAAATCGAAACAAATCGAAATCTACGAGCGCTGTTGACCACTTCCTCAGGACCTCACCAAATTTTCCTGACACTGGCCATTGAATTGTTCCTGTGTACCGACGTACGCGCCTATACGTGTCAGAGATTCTCAGTCTGATCCCCGACTCCCCGACAATCGTTCGTGCCACATGATACGGGGCCCCAGATGGCGAGCGTGGATCTGGCAACCCACGCGTGGGTTTGCTGTGCAGTTATTTTTAATCAGGTAACCAGCCCTCCGCCTGCCAGTGATGCGGTCTGGTCAAGCTCTGGCGCAGTCTCCTCTGTGGCGTTCAAGCTCCTGTTTCTGTCTGGAGATTCTCCGTGGGGCTTGGGCCGGGGCAACCGCTCGTACTTTCGCGAAAATCCGACGAGAGACTTGCGCCGTGCGCGAGAGACACCCGGGCTCGTTCTCCCTTCGGGCGCAGGAACGCGAAGAGACGGGGTTCGTGCTCATAGACACCCCAGTAGATCTGTGCCGCTGGTTCTCGTATCCCATGCAACGCGCGCACCAGGGGTGTCCCGCCCACCTTTCCAAATGGCTTCAAGAGTTTTCTTCTGGATCTGGACTCAGGATACTGCCATGCATGCACCCAACAAAACGGCCAAGAGGACTCGTTTATCCGAACTTCCGAAGCACGTACGTACCAAGCCACACCCGAATTCAATTTATATCTATAAAGCAGGAAAAAAAATTCCGCCGGGTAACCTACAGTATGTGTGTGTGGAGGCAGCTCGGTACTGGTCTTAACTCTGGCCATACGAAGGAAATCTCCGACGTAGCTGGGTACTGGACTGCATGGCTACCCACTCGGGTCATACCCTTACTATGTGAACACGAGGTCGGGTTGCAACGGTAATATACGGAGGGGTACAAGCGAATAATAAAAGCCTTAATCCTCTGCTGCTGCATTTCAATTTCTTACACTCGCTTCTCAAAATTCGACAAAGATTCCAAACACTTCTTTGGCAAACCTTCTTCAAGATCGCCGACCTCCCCTCGCTCGTCGCGCCCGGGGCCAGCGGCTCTCTTAGCCCAAACTTCACTCCCTCCTTCTCATCTCGGAACCATTCGACTTTCAACTTGAACTGTATATAGGACCCGAAATCGAAAACGCGGACACGTGACCATCCCCCCGCGCGCAACGCGACTTCCGGCGCGCGGAAGACAGGCGATAAACGTGCGCAAAAGTTCGAATCCTGGCTCTTCTGTCTGATGTTACGGCTGTTTCGTACGATTGTGTCTCCATGGCCTTCCGAAGAGGTATAACATTTTACCCCACTATGTAGCGCTTAAAGCTGGGAGGGAACCGTTTCAGTCTAGATAGATACTCTACGGATACCATCTGAAGAAGAACCTGTAGCTCCGGTCCGGGCTATACGCTCTCTGAGCTGTTTGCTTACGAGACTGTTGTTTGAGCCACATGCAAAGGTTGTGTTATACGTACCCTTTTGAACAGGACCGGGGCATTTGAAGACAGAATCAACTGTTCCAAATAGGTAGGCTGACGAAAAGCATTCCACTGGGCAGTCGGGACGCGGGAGGTACCTGGAAGTGATATGTACTCGACGGTTCATTCAAAGTTTTAGTTCTGAATCTAGTGAATTCAAAGTCAAAAGAAAACTCATGGCATGTCCTCCGTGATTGGGAATATGACGGCGAGTTAACGAGGGAGGGAGTCTCTAAAGAATGCGAGGTATGAACGGACCCATTTTCGTTGTGGCGTCTGTCTGAGAGCTCAGAGCAGGATTTCAAGCTGGTGACATCGCTCATGTGCCAAAAGCAAGGGAGGAGAATAAAGTGGAGTCAGTTCTAGGCAATAAGTAGTATTACTACCCGGAAATATTTAATACGCCATAGAAATTTTAAACATGTACCGTACCAACACAGGCGAGTGGATAATTTCCTAACGATAACCGCGTAATTATAATAACAAATCCCGAGCGCTGAATGCCAAGTGTTATTACCAAAATGTCGAAAGGAAGCCGGCACTAACCATATCGGGGCGAAATGTTAATGTGCGCCGTATCGTTGAGAGTTTGGCAAGGTCCACCTTCGAAATCCGTAATTTGGACTCCGCCAGGCCCAATCTTAATCGCGGTCCCAACTGAACTTTAGCCCATGCATCTTTCTCTCCCGCTATCGCTGTCAATGAAGCTCACGGCGCGATAGAATTGAAACCCGTGGATCATGCACCTGGATCTTGTCCTGGTTCATAAAATTGCGCCCGTCGTGTCTGCGGCCTTCTGTCCCAGAGCCTCCGTTTTCTTCTGATCTAGTACATTCTGGCGCCCAATCAGGCGCTGAATCGCTGTGCTCGTTTCGCTCCGGTTCTCTTCCAAGTTCGCGCCACAATTCCGATGCACGCACGCTCCGATTGGATATTCTGGTCAGTGATTTGGACACTGGGCGCGCCAATCTATTCAGGAATAACCTCATTTCGTGATATTGTTCACAACCAAACCTCTAGACAGGGACCGCGCTTTCTCGAACCGTACATGCGGAGGAGAAAGATGTTCCCATACTTACCTGTGGTCCCAATGTCGTCTTCTGGAGTTTCTGCACCAAAAAAACAGAGTTCTGCGGTTAATTGGGCGGTTAATTGGGCGCCATTCCTAACGTTCAATGTCAGTGATCCAAAGACGTGGAACAGATTTCCTAAAATTGAAGTGTTTCAGCCGTCAACGACACACCTAATTCTATAAAGAGAGAAGAGGCGGAAAGACAGCAGGCAAAATTCTTCTACATCCAAGCAGTCAGCCTCGGAGGTTTCTATCCCCAATGCCAAAGCTGACACTAGCCGTGGTGTGTGTTGCGCTTCTTACGAAGGCCTATGCCCGTTCTGGTAAGTTCCTCAAGTGCTCGACCCATATCGTCAGCATACATTGCTATGTTTCCAGGTTCTATCCCCTACTTCTCCGCCGCAGCCCTGTATCCTCGCGATGACAATTCAACCTCCTCATCCACACCCTCGACGAACTTCACCTTTACCACCCCAACCATGACTGACCAAGATGAATCAACTCTCACTGACTGGATCAGCGTCGTGTGTCTCCGGGTACGTGAATTCTTGGATCGCACTGATCACTCGTTGCTCACATGGTGTGTCAGCCCGACCAAATCACTAAGTACGACGGACTCAATAATCAGTCGTGTATCGCTCATAGGTGCTCTTTTGCTTTTTCTTAGAGACCAATGCGACATCGAGGGAGTTGGTACGTGGATCCGCTGCCCAAATTCGGATGTGTCTGGGATTCTCGTCCGAGTCTCTGGTACGTGTTGTTGGTGGGGTTCAGTAGATGCTCACATGCCCTCAGCGTACCTTTCAAATCTCTTGCTTGGAATCATTGTGATGTACGACTCCAAAGAAGCGTCGCAGGCCGTGTGGACACAGCTCGTGACGGTCTACTCTCTCCTCATTAGTGCTTCCATAGCGATTGGCACCAATGGCCTTTCGCGCTTCCACTCAGAAATAACGGTTTTGCTTGTCCTGTCCCCTCTGGTGGGTGGCTCCTCACGGATTAGATACTCAAAATATTTTGCTGACCCTTGACAGTCCTCGACACTTATAGTCTATGCCTGGCTCAGCTTCTGGCCCTGGTTTATGTTTTACCTAGTGAAAATTCAAGTTCTCAGGCCGCGCAGAGAACGTCTGCCGCACAGAGAACATCTGTTCGGCGGAGAACCCCGAGTAAAAATTCTCGGGCCGCGCAGAAAACGTCTGCTGCACAGAGAACGTTTGTCGCGCAGAGAACGTCTGTTCGGCGGAAAACCTCTGCAGTGTTTGCTCGTCCTCATCTTCGCGACGGCAGCGTCTGGATTTCTCGTATTCACAACTCTCGCCGACAACAGCCACTTCACAGCAGCCAGCCCCTGTGATCCTTTGGCCAACAGGGGTGTCGGTATCGCCGTGTTATACGACTTAATTTCCTTGCCCTACTTTGCGGTTCCGTTGGTGATTTTGAGCCTCTTCCCGATCTTCGAGGAGACTGGTGCCAGTAATTCCACTGCAATGGCTGTCGTAATTGGGACCGTTGCTCCTGTTATTCTCGTAATCGTCGCCCTCATATACGCTGTTATCAAGTCGAGATATGAGCTGAGCCAAGCGGGTCAGGCACAGAATGAGGAACATCAATATTCATGGCGTATCCAATTTTCGGCTGCGGGTTCTCTGGTTGATGTTCTGGGCTTATTGGTTCGCTCAGCATGACCTTTATCTGAGGAACTGCTCACTCAAGTCATATTCCAGGGATGTGTTCGAGAGGCGCTACCCTTTTTTGCACTTCTGCGGCGTGTTCCTTGTACCCATGATGTACTGGGTCATGCTGAATGAGTTACAGTTGTGGGCTACCCCTGACAACATATTCACCCCCTCTTTTGGTCAGGTTGGTTGTCCATCCTGTCATTGTGGTCTGGCTGATAATGACGATTTCCTCAGGTTCTGGCCCTCTTTGTCGTCCTACCGCCTCTTGTTCAGGTTTTTGTTAAGAATAGCGGGGCGGGCGCAGATGGAGATAACGGCAGGGGGATGGATGTGCGACGCTGGGTGTGCGTCTGGTCCCGCGGGTGTGCGGGCGAGCTAAATTAATATCTTATTAGCTCTTCACTCGGCCGTGTGGGTGGGCAGAATCCAATGTATTAGGTACCTAAATTAATATCTTATTACTGTAAGGAATGTAAGTATGAATGTAACGGAAATATAAACGATAGGACGTATGCTCTTCACTCGGCCGTGTGGGTGGGCAGAATGAAGAGCGTCGTACGGGACACGTATGCTATATGTAAAATTCTAGCCGTCGCGTCGCCCGCGCGTAGCGTATTCGCTACCGGGGCTCCGCGCCGACTTGCTCCGAACCTCGTTCGCTAACACTCCCCCTCAAGGGGCGCGGAGGCCCATGCGACCGCGGAAGCGTTCGAGCTTGACATGCGGCAACGCCTTGGTGAGCGCGTCTGCGACCTGGTCGTTGGTGTGGACGTAGGAGAGGGAGATGAGGCCGGTTTCGATGGCGTCGCGCACGTAGTGGTAGCGCAGGTCGATGTGCTTCGTGCGCGCGTTCATCAGGCCGCTCTTGGCGAGCGCGATAGCGCTTTGGTTGTCGCAGTAGAGCGGAGTGGGTGAAGGAGGGAGGTTGCCGAGTTCCCCGACAACCGAGCACAGCCAAGTAATTTCGCGCGCAGCGCTGGCGGCGGCGATGTACTCGGCCTCGGTCGACAATAGCGCGATGAGGGGTTGCTTGCGCGAGGACCAGGCGATAGCGGCGCCGTCGTAGAGGAAGATGTTGCCGGAAATGGAGTGCCGGTCAACGTGCGACGCGTGGTCGGAGTCGGTGTAGGCGGCGAGTCCGGTGTCGTCCAGGCCAAAGGTCAGCACAAGGGACTTGCTACCGATGAGGTAGCGAAGTACGCGCTTGCCGGCCTCCCAGTGAATGTGCTTGGGCTTCGACATGAAGCGCGTGAGGGTGGAGACGGGGTAGGCGACGTCTGGTCGTGTGCCGATGGCTAGATACATGAGCGATCCGGTGAGCTTCGAGTATGGTGTGACGTCGAAAGCTTCCGAGTTGGCGTTAGCGTCGTAGAGGTCGACGTGGGCGTCGAGAGGGATGGAGAGCGGATGCGCCTGGGTGAGGTGGAAGCGTTCAGCGAGCGCGTCAATGTACGCGCTTTGCGACATGGTAATGCGTCGCGCAGCGCGGTCGCGGCGGATCTCGAAACCAAGCAGCCAGCGAACTGGCCCGAGGTCCGTGATCTCGTAGTGTGTGCCAATCTCGCGTTTGACCGCGGCGCACGCCGCGATGGAGTTGGATATAATAAATGAATCATCGACATGAATGCCGATGATCACTCCAACCTCGCCATCGACGATGTGAAAGACAGCGGGGTCTGCGGCGCACCGTGTAAATCCCATTTTATCCACCAGAAGCTCGCAAAGCTTCTTATACCATTGTCGCCCGCCTGTTTTAACCCGTAGAGCGCCTTGCGTAAGAGGCACACTTTGTGCTCGAGCCCTGGTTTCTTGAAACCAGGGGGCTGCTCCATGTAGATTGTTTCTTCGACGTCGGCGTTGGTGTACGCGCTGGAGAAGTCGATATTCTCAGCTTCGAGGTCGTATTTGGCGGCGAGTGCGAGTAGGAAGCGGAGAGAAGCGAGCGTCATGGTTGGCGCTGCAGTTTCGGCGTAATCGACGTTGTAGATTTGGCGGTGGCCGCCAGCGACGAGTCGGGCCTTGTACGACTTGATGTTGTTGTTTTCATCGCGTTTGCGGCGGAGGACGAAGGAGCAGGGAAGAACATTAGCGTCACGTGGGCGATCGACATAATCCCACGTTCGCCGTTCCTCCAACTTCTCAATCTCCCCCTGAGTCGCGCCCATCCATTCTTTGCTGTCGGAGCCTTTCAAAGCTTCGCCCAACGTAGGTGAGTCCCCGTCCATCGCTGCAAAGGCTGTTAACGGCGCTTCGTCACCAGCAAATGCGGCTCGTGTAGCGAGCATGGCCACAGCTCCATCGAGCCATTTTCCATCCGCAAATGCGGCATGTGCGGGTGGGTCGCCCGGTGGTACAAACACTGTCCGGGACTTTGGCAGCGCCGCGTCCGCCTGTGGTGCCTTTTCCATCGGCAATGTCGCGCAGCCATTGGGTCGGCTTGCGCGTGCGTGTGGGACGGGACGGCTCGGGTGCGAGCTCGCGTGGTGGCGAGCTGGGAGGCGATAGGGACGCGGTGGAGGGTGCGGACGATGTGTCCGCGGGTGCTGCTGGTGCGTCAGCTACTGCTGGAAGTCTTACTTCTGGCACTAATTCTTTTGGAGGGGCCTCGGCTGCAGGCGGAGTAGGTTCTCGAGTGTTGCGAGCGCTCTCGCTACCCAACTCCCCCTCGATCGGGACGCTCGATGGATAGATGGTGTCCTCGGGCTCCCCCTCAAACCTCACATTACGTTCGATTGTAACCTTCCGTTGCCCCGGCCAATAAATTCTATGACCCTTCGCGTGTGCATCGATCCCGACCCAACGACAAGGCTTCGCCTGGACGTCGATCTTCGACGCGTGTTCGTCTTTCACCCAGACGTTCGCGCCAAAGCGCCGCAGCTGTGAGAGATCAGGCTTGTTGCCCGTAGCACGTTCGTGCGGCGTCGCACCGATGGTGTTCGCGGTCTCCGTACGATTGCGGAGCCAAGCAGCATGTACGACGGCTTCGAGCCAGAGGAAGGCAGGTAGGCTGGCGAGGTGGAGCATGGCGCGCCCGTGTGCGAGCAGCGTCTGGAGGATGCGCTCGGCGCGGCCGTTCTGTGCGGATGAGTCGTGGACAGTGACCCGGTGGTGGGTGCCTTGATTTTTCAAGTGCGCCTCCACCTCTGTGCTCGTGAATTCGCCGCCGCCGTCCGTTCCCCATTCACCGATGGCTACCGTGCCGCGGTGGACCTTCGCCCAAGCTTCGTAATGCTTATACGCATCGAACACGTCCGATTTCTTGCGTAAGCCCGTAACGACGACTTCGTCCGATTTGTCGTCGACGAATACCACGAAGTAGAGCTTCCCGCCTAAGGATTCTTTTGGCGCGGGTCCCCAAACATCACTGAACACCTTGCCGCCGTAGGTTTTGGCTGTGGGGCTCGAGCGCTGATGCGGGAAAGGCTCGCGCTTGAGAATTCCCATCGCGCACCCTTTGCAGAAGCCCGCCTTATTGTCGGTGAGTTTTATTCCTGTCACAACACCCTTTTTGACCATGTTCTGCAGGCCGTGAATGTCGGCATGGCCCATGCGGCAATGAAACTCGTGCAAGGTGAGTGTTACGCTTGCCGAATTTTCCACAGACATCGCAATGGGGTGTGGCGTGGAGGATTTCGAAGCATGGACTTCCAGAACGGGGTAGAGCCTGCTGCGCTCGGGTACGACGAAGAGGGCGGCGCGTGTCGGTGTAAGGATGTGCGCGCCGTCTTTCTCGAAGTGGACGGCATGGCCGGATTTGGCCATGCGGCTGACAGAGATGAGTGTCAGCGGCATCTCGGGCGCATGCAAGACGTCGACGAGAATCATCTCGATGCGGCGTCCTTGATGCAGGACGCTAATAGGGACCTTTCCCTCGCCTGTCGCGTAGAAGGTGCGGTTGTCGGCGGAGCGGATCGGGACGGGATCGATGGTGCGATATTCGGTGAAGCGTTCGCGCGAGGGGCAGTAGCAGTAGTGGCGGTTTGCGCCTGAGTCGATGACCGCGGTGAAGCCGCGTGAGACAATGCCCGTCTCCTCGAGCTTCTTGAAGTTGGTCGCCACGTGTGCGGCAGCGCTGAAGGCGAACGAGTAATTTCCCGTTCCTGCATCTGCGGTGTTTGGCGGTATTGTTATTATTGCTGCTGCCGCCGCCGCCTCTTCCTGAATTTCCGCCACTGCCGCCTCCTCTGCCATTCCGATTACCTCGAGCCATTTCTTTCCAGTTCGCTGGGCGCTGTCCCTCCTTGCCGCCGCCCTTCGACCAGCAGTCTTTGGCCCAATGGCCTTTGTGACCACAGTTATTGCAGACATCACGTGAGCTTGCAGCAAGCGCCGCACCAGCGGATGGGTTGGTCGTGCCGTTGATCGCGGCGTCATCGCGCGCGAGGTTGCGGATGGCGTCAACAAGCATGTCGGCGGTGTAGAGAGGGGGGATGCCGGAGGGGTTGAGCTGTACGGCGAGTTGGCGCATGGATTCGGCATTCGTGAGGATGCTCCGAATATTCTCACGCCAGCTGCTCGGGAGGAGGTGGAGGACAATGTTCTTCTTCTCCGAGTCAGTGAGAACACCGCCGGCGCTGGCGTGGTCGGCGATGAGGAGGTCGAGTTGGTCGAGGGTCGGGCGCGGGTCGCGTTGGCCCTCGGGACACTTGAGCGCATGCATGCGATCGACGAGAGACTGTGCGTGCAGCTCCCCCTGGTGCTCATACAATTTGCAGAGCATATTCCAGGACTCCCGGGCGGAAGTGTGATTCGCGATGCAAATTTTGTGCGTCTCATGAATGGTTGAAAAGAAAAGGGTGCGTATCTTCTCATTATGTTTCTCCCATTCATCCATGTCCTCATCATACGTCTCCAGTGCCTGCTTGTGCGCAGCTTTGGCTGCGTCGTTGGCGCCGTCAGCGAGAGTGGGCTTGACGGGCTCGACGGCGCGCCCGTTGATGTAACGGGCCTTTCCCCATGCCGGTAATTTGCGACTTCAGTTGCGTCTTCCAGATGACGAAATTTTCGCCATTCTGGCCGAGTGTCGGGAGCCGGATGTGGCTCGGCGCGTAGTCGTCGTCGTCACGAGAGGCCATAACCTGTTAAGAATAGCGGGGCGGGCGCAGATGGAGATAACAGCAGGGGGATGGATGTGCGACGCTGGGTGTGCGTCTGGTCCCGCGGGTGTGCGGGCGAGCTAAATTAATATCTTATTAGCTCTTCACTCGGCCGTGTGGGTGGGCAGAATCCAATGTATTAGGTACCTAAATTAATATCTTATTACTGTAAGGAATGTAAGTATGAATGTAACGGAAATATAAACGATAGGACGTACGCTCTTCACTCGGCCGTGTGGGTGGGCAGAATGAAGAGCGTCGTACGGGACACGTATGCTATATGTAAAATTCTAGCCGTCGCGTCGCCCGCGCGTAGCGTATTCGCTACCGGGGCTCCGCGCCGACTTGCTCTGAACCTCGTTCGCTAACAGTTTTAATGTTGATTCCCAAGGCGTACCGGCGATGGTTCAGGAACCTGACAGTCATTCGACTTGTTACTCAACGGGAGCTGGAACCGTTGGATTTACCTGAGGGGAATTATCGAATTATGCGTGTTCACAGTTGTCATTTTTGATACCCTTTTTTGCACTCTTTTTGCCCCGTTTTGGCATGTTTGGCAAATAATGTAACTGAGTGGGCTATTCAAACGGCGCTCCGCGCAACCCTGAGACCGAGTGTTCCCGATCCCTAACCTCACAGAATAATAAGACATTCAGCTTCACATCTGGCTACGAAGGCGCTACGGCCTGGAGCCATCCATGATCCAGTCACTCGACCCACATTACATCCTCCGACAATGGCGACCTCCAGCTCTCCTCAAAAGCGCAGTCACGGACGGGCCTTTCGTCCACATGGGTCCGACACAGCGGACAAGTATTTTTCTTTAATTCGGTCTGCTTTGTGCGCCGACGGGCCCTGCGTCCATGTCGTGTCGTAGCAGCGAACGGCCGCATCGAACTATGTAGCGTCTTGCCTGAAAAGCGGATTCCAAGAGTGCAGATCATTCCGGCGCATGGATTGAAAAAGAATGGGAGAGTGCGACGGTACCGATGATATCGAGACTGCATAGTGCCATTGGCATAAGTAATTGATACACCGTGTTTTCGAAAGAAGAATCGAGTTCACTCACGTACACGCGCTGATGAACGGGACAATGTTGAGCCAAGTTCCGTCCGTTGCGGGCGTGGAGTCCAGCAGGATGAGGTTGGTCAGGCGTGCTTCCAGCTGCTCGGCGCATTCATGTCATTTCTTTTACAGATTCTTGTGAAAGACGAAGTCGCACGCAAGGGTGAGTCGCAAGGAAGTGTATTCAGGGCGCGGGAACACGAGCGCGAGGGATACAAGAGACTACAGAAATACAGGGATACAGGCCGAATATACTGTAGAATTTCATTCAATTCGGCAGGGGTTGTGACCCGTGACCCAAACTACCAATTCGGCACTTCGGCAACCAACGAATTTTGGTGTGACACCTCCAAAAATTCGGCATTCAAGATGAAAAATTACGAAAATTCTGCCTTTTTTGCACATCCAAGGGAGATTTGGCCCCAGTGTCACGCATTTTACATTCGGCACTGGGCGCCGTGACCTGTGACCGAGACCAAAATTCATCGCGGCACTGGGGGTGCGTGACGCGTGACCGCCGAATTGAATGAAATTCTACAGTATAGACGAAGCTGTGCGATGGATAGGGGGGTAGGTAAGGTAACCGGCGACGCGTCGCGCGACGATCCCATTTCCAACACTCCCACTGAGCGTTGCGCGACGCAAGCCCACAAACTCCCACTGGCGCGACACGCCATTCATCTTTCATCGTCAATCCGCAGCCAAAGAAACAACACACACCACACTCAAGCCCATCCATCTCCATCATTCACCTCCAGCTGGCATGACAGCCTTCATTCTGGAGTACGCACGTTCGCAGGGTGCCTCGGTGGCAGTCGGGTCGCGCGGTTTGCAGTGCCTCGGCGGCAATCAGTTCGGTTCGTTCGTTCGTTCGGGCTCGAGTCGGACAATACAGCGATCACAGCTGCATTCGGCACTCGTCGCAGTTCGGTTCGAGTCGGACAATACTAACCCCGACCTGGAGCTAGCATTCGGCACTCGCATTCGTTCGTTCGCGGCACGGGTATCGGGTCGATGACGAGTATGTGCAATACAGGGAGTTCGTCGGTCCAGTCGAGCGCTGGTACGCCTCACAATGAGGACTTTGGGGTACAGGGGTAGCGCGAGAGGGGAAGTTCGAAGCAGCAGCAGGCAGAGGCCAGGGCCGGGGGCCCATAACCTGTGAAAGACGAAGTCGCACGCAAGGGTGAGTCGCAAGGAAGTGTATTCAGGGCGCGGGAACACGAGCGCGAGGGATACAAGAGACTACAGAAATACAGGGATACAGGCCGAATATATAGACGAAGCTGTGCGACGGATAGGGGGGTAGGTAAGGTAACCGGGCGACGCGTCGCGCGACGATCCCATTTCCAACAATTCTGTCCTAGTTTCATTTCAAATATTAAATAAACGAATCTGTACGGAGAGATAGCATGAGCGCACGAGAATGGAGGACCCAGTATTTTGCACTGCCGATGCCAGTCATCTCCCTCTGCCCAGATTACCCCCTCGCTGAGCAGATTCTTGATTGGAGGTCGAAATGCAGGCAATTTGACATACAAGTGGCTGTTAGCGAGCATACACGACTCCAACTCGCAATATCAGGGTGGAATAGCGCTGCTTTGATTTTAAATAGCCCGCCAAATGAGCGTGCCCAGATGGAATACATCTGCGTCGCTGCGTGTTGGAATACCAATAGCTCGTGTCCCCAGATCCAGCTGGAAATAGTCGCAGACTACCCGGAACATTGAATAGCTGGAAAATACAATTTGCGGCCAAGCTTACCGGTCCAGTAAGAGACTGCATATCGCCCTGCTCAACAGTCGTTATGAATAATCAGCACACAGCTCCCGGCCCTAGGAGACCAGAAGCAATAATCAAAACGAGCGAAATGTTCATCGAGAGCGTTGGAGTGGAATAGATCGGGAAAGAATGTAGTCTCTCGCAGCCAGACACTTCAATATATTCTAAACTCGTACCTCGTTATATTGAAGTCTGTTGGTAAGCGCGGGGGTCCGATCAGGGTAAAACCTTGTTACATAATCTGCACAGCCACACCGCCGGATTTCGATGTTTTGTGCTTACAGAATCAACATTAGACTGATCTTTTTGCGCAAATACATTCTCTGAAGTGCTCCAAATATCTCTATGTACTCAAAAACTTTAATACACTGCAGAACGGGATGGTAGAGACGTCCAAGTATTTCACATGACGGCACACTGTGTTGAAGTACTTACTGAGAGTTGAATAGTGCTCTAAAATTCCGAATAAATTTCAGAAGGTTTCAATCATACATTAGG
Source organism: Mycena olivaceomarginata (assembly GCA_029378375.1). Taxonomy (NCBI): domain Eukaryota; kingdom Fungi; phylum Basidiomycota; class Agaricomycetes; order Agaricales; family Mycenaceae; genus Mycena; species Mycena olivaceomarginata. The sequence continues at coordinate 36,163 of JARKIC010000639.1, read as the reverse complement.
TCCGTTTGAGTGGTTGAGATGGGTAGAAAGTGTTCACGGTTGTTCCGCGGTTGGAGGTTCAGAGGCCGGGTGGTTGTGCATATTATGTAACAAGGTCTTACCCCGATCGGACGCCGCCGCTTAACAACAGACTAGAAAGAATGAGGGAAAGGCTGCCGGTTAGGTAAATTCTTGATTCTCCCAACGGCGGGCGTTGGGACAAGACATTAATCATTACCTTTAGTGGTTCAGCGCCGCAAGCCTAGCTTAGTGTCATTCAACCCTGAGCTGACGGCGGACAACAATGTAGACATTCAATCGCTCGCGTATGAGCTGCGCAGGACTGCCCCTTTTTTCGAGGTGAGGATTTAATTCGACTTGAAGTTGACGGGCAGCACAGCCTGCCAGAGAAACATTTTGCGTGCCGATTGTCAGAGGATCCGCATAGTGGCACACGCAGAGTCGATGCTGGCATCTCAGAGAACCCTGCACGCTGTTGGAAAAAAGAGAACTATGAGACTTGGAGCAGAACATATTTCGATCGCTTGAAAATGTGGAGACATCACCAGATCATTTTACCCATCAACTCTCATCGACTCCCAATTCCCTCGGGAGTCGCTCAACCACTTGGGCAGACAATCGTAACAAAAGATATGCATACATGTGGGCCTGGGCGGCAAATCAGTATCACCCCCGACAGAGAGCGGACATACTCACACCACCGGCTTGTACAGCGTATCCCAACAAATCCCACAGTCGAACACCTTGTTGTCGGCTCGCGTTGAATGTCAGTGCCAGACCGCAAATTCATGTACTGGGATCGACCTGCCCCACCTGCGGGATCACCGAGTCTGAGGCTGAACTAGTTGCAGACGTTGGGACGAAACAACATTGGGCCTGGAGAGCGTCAACAGGAGGGAGGGAGAAGCAGGAACAGGGGCAAGCCGGAAAGACAGGGATGCCATACCGACATGTTCTGGGTTGGTAATCCACGATTGAGAAATGCATTTAAATGTTTTGGCGAGGGTAGGGGAGACGGCATTAACCAGATTGGTAATCTACGATCAAGAAATGCATTTTAATGTTTTGGGGAGCATAGGAGATGCGGCGGTTGCCGGAGTCAGGTGACTGAAGTGGTCTATATATGGTCATTTAAATGCATTATTTTTTACAGAGACCTGGAACCTAAACCGGTCCCAGGAATAAAGCTTGTATAAAGCCCAGAAAAAATCGCCCCATGCTTTTTGAAATTTGAAGTAGTATGTGACCTTTGAGGAACGATAGGAGCACCCAGACTACATGAAATGAAGAAAGTAAGGCAAAAGGGCGTGAAAAGGGGAGCCCCAGACCGGGGTGTTCACAGTTGCCCCCTTTTTTTTCATTTCCCCCAGTACTGTCTTATTCCAAAGACAGTAAGGTCTCTTATTTTCCTTGCCTATACTTCAAACACCAAAATTATCCTGCACCTGTCAACACTGATGAGCTGGACAGTCGCCTCGATGCCGACAGATGGGTGTGTGTGGCCCCTCGCGGCGGAGGCGTGTCTCGGCCATATCCTGGCATCCTAAAGCAAAATCTCTGAACCCATTCACTCCGGCTCTGAATCGACACCTCTAAGTATCTGTATCCAGCCCTGCTGCTTTCTGTCTCAACCCATCCTTTGATATCAGTGCCTCACCTCGCATGCTCGTCCATTACTGGACTGTATCCGAGGTTCATATCTCAGGGCCAAATTGAATGTGCATCGTCATCGCAGGACCTTTGCCTGGTCCCCTCATCGAGGCGTTGAATGCACACAACTGCATACTCATTTATAGCTGCTCGAGACCCTCGAGACGTATCTCTCTGTCCTATCCTTATCATTAACCCAGTCAATTCTACGATGCGCAGGCCAAAACAGTGGAAACCATGCCCAAGCCCGTGCCTGATGCGCTGCGATCAACGGCAGTGGTGGTGAACCACACAATGATTTGCCACTCGCTGATGGACAAAGGGTACGGAGGGATGGCAAGAGAAGGGTGAGGGGTATTTCGAGGTTAAGGTGCAGGTGGGTATAACATGCATGTTTATTTGTTTTTCTTTCTTTCTTTTTATGCTCTTGAAGGTTGTTGCACTGTCATCACCTTCATCCTTGCTTCCCTCGTTCGGTGACACTGTCTCTCTTTGCTTTATTGTTTCATTCCAATTTTCCTTCTGTGTATTTCCTGATACCACCCCCCACACATAGAAAGCGGACTCGGGACACAGCTGTTTCAAACCCGCTACTGCTAATCTCGATACGAACAATCCATTATATTACAGTGCATCATTTTGTTGTTTATGTTCTTTAAGCTAGATCTCCATCTATCTTTCTCTGCTGTCTATATTTGACTGATAATTTTCTCCAAACGCGACACATTCATCGTCCCTGAGCGTGGTGAGCATTGTGGCTGATAACGTGGGATATTGGGTGTGTACATTCATCAAATCGCTATTCTGTACTGCAGGCGCTAACATTCTGATCTCCTTTCCTTTCCTCTGTGTTACTGCCTTTCACATTCCCGTTCTGTGCTTCCTTCCTCAAGTCCACTGTCACAAGGCATGTAAGCCTTCTATTCTCCTCCTCCTTTTACCTTATATTTACTTGATATTCGCTGTGGCACTCGCCAGGACACATACTGGGCGGTGGCCTTTTCCAGATTGCGGTTCCTTCAGCAGAGGATATTGTGCAGCAGTGTCGGCTGTCATGAATCACCCAGGTTCTACTTTTTCGCGCGACGCGTCTGTATGGATACAGACGCGTCTTAGTGGCACGGGACTCTCACGACGCCACCACGTGACCTTCTCATGGTTGAAACCCGGCCTCGGATTCTAAAGCCGCAGACTCAGGGAGTCTGTGCCACGGGATACAGAAGACGTTAGGGACTAGGAACCCGTACAGACAGACTCTAGTCCCCGGACGCACCAAGGGCTGACATAGAAGCGTACACGAGGTACAGGAGTGGTTGCAAACCCGATCGAGGTTTGAACCACTGGATACGGTGACACTTAGGACTAGGAAACCCGAACATCGGGTCTCCTAGGTCCACCGACGCCACGGAAACCAACACAGAGGAGTCCAGGAGCATCAGCATTAATGCTCCTTAATGCTACGGTGCAGGAACTGATCGCGATTGACCGCAATCGCTTTAATTCATTAGAAGCCTATATAAACACGGTAGAATCTCCATGTACAGTAGATTCTACCTTGTCTAATCTCAGGCTTCTACCTTGGCTTGACATAGGCATTGTCTCCACCCTGCCCCGCTTCCTTCACATTGTACTACGGGTTATATCCACGCCCTGGGTTGTATACCTGGGTGGATATCACACCCTCTTCGACTCGTTCCGGGTTCTGCCTCACATCCCGACCTACAACATACGGCCTCCTAGGAAGGACGCTGTACGACTGGTCCTATTGCTCGGGGAACACACGAGCTATTAGCGTCTATCGGGTTTATCCTGGTTGGGGTTCTCGTCGGGTTACTTGCTGTTTAGCCGACCCAGAGGCCGTTGCTGACATCGGCCCTCGTAATTTCATGTGCGCAAATATTTCAATCACCTCAGTCTTGGCGAACTGGTAAACCAAGCGACCATACAGCCAAGTGAATAGCGAACATATTTTATTCAATAACCCTAGGACTGTGTGTTTCAACCTGAGCACGCTCGTAATGGGCACTTTATCACCGTCTGCTTTCCGGTGAACATCCGTGGACTGCTTTCCACGGGAACTTCGCAGACCAGGAAAGATTTGACACTGCGGCAGAGGGCATTTATCCATGTCTAGAAAAACACCCAAAGATGCCCTGTGAGTGGCTGGTGTTTGAAGCCTCTGGGTGTTTTACCTCGTCGCAGTTCATAATCATAGTTGACTTCAGGAAGCCAACAAAGAGACACCAATTGGAATCAGTGCTTGCTCTTAATGTGTCAACAATGTGTCGCTGGGACGTTCATGATCTCAACGGCAGCCAGCGGGAAAAACCTTGCTGACATGGACGCAATTGAAGAAATCACCACTATTGCTCACAATCCCATGAGTTCAGATGATTCTTCAATCTTCAATACAGCATTCATCTGAAATCTCCATATCTACTCTATTCTATCGGACTTTCTGCTCTGGAAGATAGAGCCTCTACTTTATTGGCTCATTCTCATTTACAACTTTTGGCGACGAATTTTGAGTTGGTTATCGATTCTTGGCTTCAAATTCTCCTTGTGCCCTTACAACACTCTCCTGTGCTTGATTTAAACCAACTGCTGCCAACCCATCAACAGCCTGTTTTAGCACCCTTTCATCTGAGTTGATGACTCTATCTTCAATTCAGACTCAGATGTAGGTCTGAAGCAGCTGCAGTTCGCCGTCCTTCTCATCCAACTTCGCACCGGCCACGTCCCCCTTGCCAAACACCTCCACAGAATACAAAGAGCCGACTCACCCATCTGCCCCTGCTGCCGACTAGCCGACGAATCTGTTGCCCATTACCTCCTGCACTGTAACACACATACAGATGCACACCGGGAACTCCACCACGCTGCCGGTCCCAACGCCCGAGTAATATTGAAGCTACTCAGTGAGCCAAAGCTCCTCCCACACCTTTTCTGCTTCCTGGGATGCACTGGACACTTCCACTCAATCCACAGAAAGCTCCCCGAACCACCGCCACTGAGTACAGCAATGAAGGCAGACAATGACCCCGCCACCACGCCCTCCCCTCTGCTGCCCTCAGGTACCCACGCCGCACCCCTGCCCGTCTCACCCACTCTACCCTATCCTACCTTACCCACCAGCGCCTGCCCAATAGGGGGACCTATACCCCCCATACCTTACACTTGAGCCTGCTTAACTTGCCATACAGGACTCGAGCCCTCACTTTAACAGTGCATCAGCGCCTCCGCCTGTTCCGCCATATGTTTGGCAGTCGGGCATGATTTCACAGAACATCCAAATTACATTCCACCCATTCGATATCTAGTATACAGTTGTGTAGAAGTATGCCTAACATACTGTATGCGGCGGGGGGCAAAGTTATGCAAATACAAAAAAAAAAAAACCAGCTGCAGTTGTATTGAGAAATTTTCTTTGCACAACAATGTGTGCAAGAAAGACTCGATGAGACTCGCTCAGTTGCCTTCAAGTTTGGCATCTTGCAAATTGGTCCTTCTGGCACACAATTTGCCGTATTGCATCCATATCTGGCCAGCACTAGGGCATATGCCAATATCCCTGATGACCATTTAGGTAGAGGTTATACCAGTCTTCAAATGCAACCCTCACATATTGACTCCCTTTCGAAGGGATCAAATACCTCAGAAAGCGCAGCACCAGGATAAGTCTTCTGTACCACAATGGGACAAGTCCTAGTTCAGTGAACAACGGTGCACGCATGGAGTAATGCCAAAGCCCCAGCAGTCACCTCAGAAAACTGCACTGTATCCCTTCCAGCATGGCCAGAGGTGCAGAGCAGTGTCATAGACATCAATTATAACATTTGCACCACTAACCAGATGTGGATCGACACAGGCCATATACAGGATGCACCCTTCCTTGGGAGGAAGGTCCCCAGTGTAGGATTCAGTTCCTTCATCAGTCTCAGTAGTCAACCCGCAGCCCAAGCCATGGCTTGCAGCTTGCCAACCCGCAAGCCAAAGCCAAAGCCGTTCACAAGCCGTGGCCTTGGCTTGACATCTTCAAGCCAAGCCAGCAGACCACTGGTCGTGGAGAGGTACATCGTTCATTCCTGTAGTGGGATTCTCTTTTTATTATATAGTTTTTAGTCTGTTCTTCGACAAGGTTACTGTGGATCTGCCCAGCCATACCAAGCCCTTGACCATCACTGCGAAACTCACCACATCCACCAAGTATGTTCACAGGTTGACAATTGATGGCCAGACATTTGGGTTGCCTATCATCCGTCATGAGCAGATTGCGGCACAGGTGTGCGGTTTGAGATGAGTGAAGTCCCGGAGACTTGTGGTGGTAGGTAACCCATTGTTTTGGTTGCATGCATGAGAATCCTTCTAACTGAGATTTATTAGGGTCGTTCACAGTAGCCCTTTTTTGCTCCCTTTTTCACACCCTGTTTCACCCTTTTTGCCATTTGCTCCAATTTTTGGCTGGTTTTTTTTCCCTTTTTCAATTAGAAGTGCAAAAAGGGTAGAAGACCGAAAAAAACGGGGTCCAACATCCAATTCTGGAAGAAATGGAAAAAAGGGCACTAAAAAGGGTGCAAAAAAGGGCTACTGTGAAACCCCTAGTCTGAAGTTCCCTTTTTCCACCCTTTTTGACTCCCTTTTTTCATTTCATGTGGCCTGGGTGCTCCTATTGTTCCACCGTGAACAACCCTATTAAAGCAGATGAAAAGGAGACAGAACTTTGTGCTACCTTAGTACCTAGTCTATCCTTCATTCCTAATGCTTGTCAGCGGTAGTGTGCTCTATGGCAGTAAATGATGAATATTGTTTGTACAGACCTGGAGTATTGCTTAACTTTACTTTTGATGCGATTTTGAAGTAGGTTGTCACCGTGTCATGTGATCAGTTGATTTGACTCGGAGAACTAAGGCTCCAATCATTTAGTTTTCGTGTAGTGATCCAGGCAAATTAAATGGAAATGGTTTAAAAAACAGTTTAAAACAGTTTACAAACGGTAATTTTCGGGTACACCTGATGGGATGAACTATCAGATGCCGGCCATGTGTGGTATCCTTTATATTGTACTCCCTTGGAGTTTCACACTCTTACGGCAAGCACAAGGGGATCATATTGACTTGTAAATTTAGCAATTTAACTCATACAGTACTCACACTGGATCGAAACAGAGTCCGGCAATGGGTGTTTAACAGTTCAATCCTCCAACTTCATTGACAAGCACCGAAAAAATAGCTGGTTGTATATTACACAAACTGGGGACATTTAGTCAGGTCATTTGATTTTTTACAGGCATTCCAGCAACATCTATGTCCAAGAGCAGACAATCGCGCGCCGCGGCGGTGCGTGATTGCGCATCAAATTAATGACATTGAACCATCAATTACCATAACGGGAATGTGCCCCGCCGTTGAGCGCGACAGTAGTGGATATTTCAATGGTTTTCCTTTAAGGGGGTTGAAATACAACTTCAGGAAATATCTTAACACCCAAGATATGCTCAGATCTTCGTCTGTCCAACCCCTCGAGGTGGTTCAACTTCGGTAACCGTTTAACCGTTTTAAAAACAGTTTTCAAACCGTTTGACCCCTTGGCCAAATTAAATGGAAACGAAAACGGTTAAAACTGTGTACAAACATTTATAAACGGAAATGGTTGGAGCCTTACGGAGAACATCCGCTGATAAGTTGAACTTGAGATGACTTACACACTTCTTGCTGAGAAAGATCTAACATCTGATGTCCGGCAGAACACAAACCAATGTTCACCGACACCCCCCACCAACTCATTCTAGGTTTAATAGAGAGTTTGTGGTGAGCCACTGGATCAACTGGTGGCTAATTTTTCTCCACAACTTGCCATCCTCTAGGGCCATGTCGGAAAAAACCCCGAAATGATTGCATAGCCTTGCAATTGATTACGGGATTTTGGCGGATTTGAACCGGTTGCAATCCACCCCGGGGTGGATTTGAACCGCTTGGAATCCACCCGGGGGTGGATTGCAACTGCTCTCAAGTCAACGTCTTCCTCGGCTCCTGATAAACAATGGAAAATGAGACATTTAGCTTCTAGATGTGTTCTAGTATCTAGCAATATCTAAAACAACGAAAATCTTGAGTCAAACTGGAGAGATTGGGGGAAGAAAGCCGAAGTCACAGGTGAGCCGAGCAAGGTACATAACTCAGGTGGAGTCCTTCCGACATTCTGACACTTGGGTACACTGATACTTCATATACCTTGGTCCTTGAATACTAGTCCATACATATATATAGTGAGCGAGATCGTACTTTACATAGTTTGTCAAATGTCAAATGAAGTGATGAATGACCTTACTACAGCGGTAGTAAGAGGATTAGTGTTTTGGCTCCCCCAGTCTGTGCTGGTTGGAACGGATTGGAACAAATTGCAACGCTAGATAGGATTGCAACTGATTATACTCCTAGCTCCGTGCGTTGAAATCCACAAAATCAATATGGGATTGCAATTAGTTTGGGGGGCTATATAATCAATTCGAGATTTTTCCGACACAGTTCAGCCTATTTCTAGCTCCTAAGGAAGGAATGAAATAGTGGCTACCACAGCCCCAAAGCTTGTGATATCATTTTATACCAGGAGCCACTAGTTACACTGGTGGCTCACCACAAACCCTTTAATTTCTAGCTCGCCGTCACCGATATGCTTGGATACAAGATCGGGTTGATTCAACTCCTCGCATCCTCGACTATGCTTTTATGAGAATGTGATAGCGCAACTCAACTCTGCCTAGATGTCTTTTGGCCATTTGGAAGAATTTCTGACACAAAACAGATTTATTCAACACGACCACGTGACCGTTGAGGCAAAAATTCTGAGCGCGAAAACGCCGGTTGGAGACCGACTATCCATTTCCCGATGAAGCGGAAGTGGCTTTCACTCCATTTTTAGTGCATGAGAGACCAAGCATATCGATTAAAACATAATATAATCACAATGAAGACAGTCCCCGACTCCGTGTTTAGAAAGTACACCGGTGACCTGGAAATAACCGTAGCCCATGAAAGACAGCTTAGAAACCAATATCTCTCGACTTCTCCAGCTATGGTTTAAACTACTGGAACTCTGGACCCGGTCGTGAGCCCAAGAATTGAGAGCAACTGCAGGACTTACCCGGGGCGAGAGCGTCGTAGGCTGGGCAAAGGTTGAGCCACTGGGGACTGATGATCTGCGCAGAAGGGCCTTGACGCTCAGATTCCGGACTTTCTGCAAACACGACAGCTAGGCCCGCCCTGGCGGGAAAAGGTCAGTGAATATGATCAGGGAAAATGAGGAGACGGTACTCTAGATGCCAATCAATGTGACAATGGAGGAACCAGGGTCCGGGGTTGTCGGCTATAGTCCAATTTTAAGTAAGAAGGCGACTTCAACCACAGTATGTGCATACTCACCGCGGAATCGAATGATAACTCCACCGGAATCCACGCCAATGACATCACGTCTGGGACTGGAAAGGGGAAAGTTGAATAGATTCATAGGACGCCCTGGACAAGCTCACGGGTTGACGTAGTTGACCGGACCGCTCGCGCTCTGAACGACATCAAAGGCATGTCCGCTGAATTGTCATGGTCTATTAGCTCAAGGAAACGGGACGGCACTCTCGAACTGACTGAAGATGGAAAGGGTGGGTGATTCCTGCGCCGCAAATAAAATTGAGGAATTGAAACTAGAGACAAAGAAGCGTACCATGGTTGGAACCATGGATACGCAGCTCCACAACTTCGTTTTGAGTCAAGATGAAAGTGTGCTCGGAAACATTGAAGTCAGAAGCGGTCGTGGCCCCGTTCATGATTTTGAGGAGGGTTGGGAGATCGGGAGGCGTGTATACGATGCCGTTAATCTCCCAGGTCTGTCAAATTGCGTTGGTTGAAATTATGTTCAACATCGTAAGTAATGCCGCCTACACCGCTGCCGGCCTATGAAGAACGTAAGATGATGTTGCACAAGGTTAGCAGTCAAGAACGTACAGTGCCGAAATCGAGGTCAATAACGTGGTCGGCCTACAGGCACTAAGTTGAATGTTCAACTTTGATGGTTAACACGACGCACCGGCGCACTACCTCCAGGAGCACCCGGGTTGATCAATGTCTATTAGAGAATGTAACCCTCTATTGGCGGAATCGAATTTAAATCTTACTGCAAGCTGGAATTCTTGGAGCGGGTTTGCACTTCCCCCATTCTTCAGGGCCACTGGGGCACTGATGGCCGATGTGACGGGGTCCTGGGCGGGAGCGCCCGCATACCTGAGGATCGCCTTCACATTATCCTTGTCCACTGAGCGCAGCGCACGAGTGAGGAAAACTATGAAAAGGAAACCGAAGTTTCTTACATGTTGCACTGGATCCTGCCAGAATCTAACAAAAATATTCAGTGCAAGCCGTTCCAGCATGGTGAATTTGACTAGCCATCGGCGCACGCATCCAGTAGTTCTTCACTGGCTGATTTGCGGTGAGCTATCCCAGAAACTCAAAATTAGTTCTTCCAAGATAATAAATGGCGTACAACGACGCTGTAGCGTTGCGCTAAAGTGATCGTGAGCCAACCATTATCCACTGATCAACAACGGAAAGTACGTACCGGCGTGGATCACGAAGCTGCTAACGGTCTATCTCGACTGTTATATTTTATCTCAACATTGAAATTCAAACGAACCAGGGGAACGGTAGCAATGCCGTCCGTCTCGATGACATCGAAGACATGTTGATCAATGCTGAACGTATAGGCCGCAAATGCGCTGATATTGATGACGCGAAGACTGCTTGGGTCAGAAAAGAGACGATACCGCCTCGGGACAGCTTACCGGTATCTATTATGGCGTGTAAGTACTATTGTTGAACGGGTGCATGATTCACTTGCCGTTTACCAGCAACGACGTTGACAACTGACCAAGGAACGGCCGGACCTCCGTTGTATCTCTGAAAAATGATAAGCGGGTCTCAGGATATGGCTTTCTAAAAGACTTACGCCAGCACCATTGAACAAACCAGAAGCAGGTACAGGTTCATGGCCGTCGGCCTTGAACTGCGCCATCGCTTGTTCGGCAGGCGTGTGATACCTCCACGGTCCCATCAATGAAGCACAAGAGGAAGTAAAGGGGATGAGCGAACCAGTCCGCAAGAGTGATAATTGTGCTAGCGTCGTCTACATCCCACAAGTCTTTCTGGGGGTCGTCGGGGTCTGTTGAAATTAACACGTGATTTTTCAACCAAATGCCAAGTGGAGAGGTGTACCATCTGGAACGAAAAGTCGGTAAAGTCAATGAGGCAAGGAAGTAGTCTTACAAATAACAAGGGTCCCCCTCTCCCCATCGGCGTATTGTGTGGAAAGATGACTGCCAGTGTGAATAAATTGGAAAACGTCCCGATGCGCAACCACAACCATCGTACCTGTGGAACCAGTAGGTCCCGGTCTGGTCTCCTAGGTTGAAGTTGTACTCTGGAGTCTGTTGTTAAGATCTATTTTCACTGCTCAGGCTTAAAGACGTACGATAGAAGGTTCCCGGAGCGATTGGGCCTAAGGCACGAGATCGGTCAAACAGCCTGAGGGATGAGTACATGGGCGGACGAATACTAACATTGGTTTACGAATGAGGGTCCGTCCTCACTCGCAGTCCGATCCTGGAAGAGTCCGTGCCAATGCTGCAATGATAACTATTAGGTCCTCGGTACATAAAGATTCGTAATACACTTACAATACTTGTGGATCTCCTCATCGTCGGGTCGACGAGGTGGTTGGAGACGTTAATGTGAAGAGTGTCCCCTTTCATGGCCAAAATGTTGGTGCCGGGGAACGCTCCAGCCTGAATAGCGGAACGACTGAAGCCATCGGGAGCAACAACGGCGTTTGTAATCTAAGAATTGGTGGTCAGCAAGCATCTCACTGTGTTGGCAAGACTGACTGGGAGGTCGATGAAGACGTCTCCAGCGAGGGTGCGGCCGACGTAGAAGGGAAGAAGCACAAGAGTAATGAACTTGAAACCCATCGGACTGGAGACCAGTTGGTGGATAAAGTGGGGAAGGTACTCCCATTGGCTTTATAGCTTTTCGGATGGTTAACCGGAGTCTCGGCTATTTTTAAGGAGCTGAGGAAGCGGTACTTGGGAGCACATAGATTTCTGATGGTTGTACTGGTTCCTAGCAAACCGGAGGAAGAAATGACGCGAGCGCATAAATTTCGCCATGAATTTGGGGCGAATGGAGCTGGTGAAACTTGTCTTTAGCAGTCTGCTGGACAGCACCGGATATGTCCAGGAACAACGGGACACGCGTACAATGAATCCTGGTGGGGCATATCGAGACCTTGCGCAGAACTACTCTGTCAGATTGAAGTGGATCGAACCAAAAGGAGAATGTCGCGGTGACAACCGTGAGTTCCAAGTTCTCCGATTGATCTCTCTCTGAGTCCCTGTTCAAGCTCTTATCTACTCTTATGCAGAAGCGGACTCCTAAGTGTTCTAAATCGACTATTCTATGTCGTCGATGAACAAGCCTGGAAGCGTCCTGTCAAAATTGTGCGCGCGGTTCTTTCGGGTTCTTTGATATTATTCAGCTGCAAAAGTAGCATGTGTGGATGGATACTCGAGTCAGTGACATCGTGCACGTATCCGGTCCGCAACTTAGGTGATATGAATATGCCTGATCCGTTGGATCTCCGAAACAACCAACTGTTCCCCCGATGAATATTGATTTTCGGCCCACTAGGGAACAAATACCACGTCTGCAATGGCTTGCAAGTAAGATAGTCCAACTCCTGACCGAATTCGCGCCTGAATATGTCCATTCGAGGTCCAAAATTCAAATTTAACCGGCAAGATGTTCGGTACAGTGTTTAGCGTTTGAGGCAATCACTGCTTTCTTGCTCCGCACAATCAAAAATCAGAATACAAAGAACTGCGAGACGTTCCCCCTTGATGTGTATCCATTTTTTCTTGTCAGGATATCTTGGCAGGACCAGCGGCAATTAATAACTAGTGGACAGAGGCGTATGGAGAACCGGCCACCCGAAATCACATCCATTGCCAAGACTGAACTCTTGACAGTATTTTTTCTAGATGGGGCATTGCATGCTGCACTATCTGGAGAGCTGGGGGAGGAAAATTAGCATGACCCCAGCAGTCGTGCGGGAGTCATCTACTGTACGATCGGTATTCACCATTTTTGCGCGAAAAATAAATTGAAGAAATTGGAGTCAGCACTTGAGAGTGGGATGGTCGATGGCGCTCCAATGGCATACGATCGGGATAGTTGCATCTGTCCAACTGATAGTTCAGTTAAGATACACGAAAATAGACATCCCGAGGGCACGTTCAACATACTAGCTACCACATCCTCGGGCTACAAACAAATCCGATACCGTCAGTTCCTGGTTCGCACCAGAGCCACGTACTCGGTAAAGATGAGCCAGCAATTTTGAATGCATTTTAAACTCGGCACTGAAGATTGGCTGCTAAAATCTTGGCACTCCCAAGCTCCTCCCGCGACAGCTGACAGCCTACGTTACTCCAAGGATTGCGACCCTGTCCCGTGGATTCGTTCCTCGGCCACTGTCGGCTGGTAAGACATCCCGTAACTGTGGAATCGCGACAGAGACGGGGACTTCGGTTATAGACGGATTTTATCATTTTTATCTGCCTTCGGAACAGAATTCGGGGTACTGAGCATCGGTGTAGCACTTGGCGAGTTTACTTCAACCCAGACGGGCACCAGTCAAGGTCAAGAATCGGTCAGATATTCGACAATAACTCGCCGCTGATTTGGTTTGGAATATCCAGCGGTCTGGATCAGAAGGGCCTGACATAGGAACTCTTGGCGTTGTTCTGCAATGAATGATTGTCATATGGATGTCGGTCCGAGGTCCTGATGGACAGCGCCAAAAAGGCTCTCCAGCGGGGATTCTGCGTGATTACTGAATGAGTAGCCAGACGTTAGAAGACATGTCCGTGTGCTGAAGAAGACACACGTTGGAAACGGAGAGATAAGATGAGAAATACCCCCCACGGCTACTGTGGGCTACAAGGAACCCGCTAGTGTGTTGTTCTGGGGGTCGCAAATACCGTCCGTGCCAGTCGAGAGCGTAGACAGGTCTCTCGGTGGATCAGATCGAATCGGAAAGACAGAGTCAATTCAGCCACAGATTTGCAACTGTTCGTTTAAGCCGGTTGCGAACTCGTGGGAAGCCGCGGCTGCAATATTAATAGGAGAGTGCCACACTAAAGATCAGGGGATTTTGCATGGCGAGGAGGCCGTCCAGGCTGACGACAAGAGTCAAGGCCGAGGACATGCCAATGTCGAGAAGGCTTCTTCCCCACATCGGAGGGAATTAACGGGAATCGGCGCGGGTCTAGGCTGTTCAGCCGAATGTTGAACACACCTAGAGACCGAGAATTGTTCGTTGGATCAGAAGTGTCAGCTAAGAACAAATAGCGGGAACACAACATTCGATTCACGGCGGGCGCAATCAAACTATTCGGAGCTCGGTTCTGGCAAAAGAAAATCACTCAAGTCATTGTCAATCACGAAAGAAGAAATCGGCGAACACAGTCACCTAACGCAAAAAAAAAGATCCACCACACTAGCCCGACGGTGAGCAAAAGGTGATGGTATCCCCCAGACCCCAATGTGGCATGCATGTACCGCCGGACGTGAATGGGAATATTCCAGTTCGCTCCCGGCGCCCGCGCGCAACAAGATACACCCCAGAGCTGAACGAAAGATCCCCCAAAACCCAAAATTCTGACCTAGAGCACGACACCAGACCACGAGGGAAGAAAATACGTACCGACCGGCGGAATAATAGCGGACTCTGAATCACGAATGAGAATTAGGGACAAAAATAAATCGAACTTGAGAGGACCTACTGGCCAGCGAACAACCACGAGACCATAGATATCACTGTGTGAGGCCGTCTGGACAGAGAGCGTCAGCTGCAAGGCCCAGGACGCGACGAGGAAACCTAGGGAACTCACGGAGCAAGAGAGCCAGCCTCGCCACTATAGGTATCCACGTTGTCGAGAGGATTCCAGCTCTGAAAAGAAAGCCTTAGTGGCTCAATAAGAACAGAGAAATGAAGAGACTAACCGACCAGCGAGCCAGCCTCGCCATAGGTATCGCCGCATCGAAGAACCCGGCGCTGAAAAGAGAGTATCAGCTGGAGGACCAGAAGAAGAAACCGATGGACGCACCGACTAGCACCATAGGCACCGCCGTGTCGAAAAGCGTCCGGCTCTGAAAGGAAAAAGAACGTTAGTTGGCCGAATAAGACAGGAAAAAAACTCAAGGGACTCACAGCCAGCTGATGTAGTAAGGATTTTAGTAAAAAGCATGGATATAAGTGATAGGGTGTTTTGCAAAAGCCCATGCTTACGACCAAATAGCCCCAAAAGGGTCTCTGATACGCTAGATAGCAGGCCTTTTATTATTTTTGCCCCAGCCGACGGCGTCGGTGTCCCAATTAGGCAGGTAACCGTGTAATTCCACCGCGCCCAGCGGCATCTAACCCCAAACAGGTTATACATATCTTAGTGGCCGTTCCGTGACTGCAGGCGTAGGATTCAAGATGAAAACAGCGAAGGAGAGCTATTCTACACGCGCACGCTTGGCTGCAGGTTCCTCTCCACATGGCGTAGCCCCTCGCTTGCCGGCAAGGGCCCGGGCCTTCTCTATCAACACCCATTTCACGTCATCCGCCATCTTCTTCCATACGGGTGTGCCCTCAACCACCCCAGCTACCTGGTACCACCACCACAGGCATGCGACGACACTGGTCAATCCGTTCAGCCCCGCCGGCAGCGCATCCAAATCTCCTCCGCTTTCTTGTTTAAGCCCGCGCTCGGCGAAGTCTGCCGGCCCCGTCACACCTTCATGCCGCCACGCAGGGTTGACGGCAATCCACCAGCTCACCGCCTTATCGTAAAAGGCGTCTCACTGGTCTTCATCATCGAGGCCGGCAGGAATGCGGCGGTCATTACGGGCACGTTGCACCCACCAACTCACGGCATCGGGGCGGCCGCGGGCGGGGAGTGCTTTCCCCGGTACCTGCAAGCCCGTCGCCCGCTCCAGAGCACACCAAGCGTCCACAACAGCAGTCCACGCGGGGAGGTCTACGTCCGACCGGAAATGGTCCAGCACCGTCGCGTGCTTTTCCGAAGACGAGATCTCGGCGCATGCCAGATTGGTGCCCCCAGCGCCTGCCTTCGGAGCGCTCCCCACAGCGCATAGAGGCGCGGCGCCCTGCACGGAGCCCGGCGTATCTATGGCGTGCGTGGTCTCGTCCATGGGGATACGGTCCTCGGTTGGGGTGCCCTCGTCCTCCGCTGTGCTCGCCGCGATGGGCGCGTCGGCCGGCGTCAGGGCGTCGTCGATCCCAGCATCGGTGCTGGCCCGCGCCTGACTAGCGGCATCGGCGAGGCGGCAGGAGGACCGCGTCGGCTGGGGCAGGGGTTCGTTGCTCGGTGGTGCTCGCAAGCCGAGCTCGACGGCAGGATCAACAGGAAACAGCTCGCGGAAGATGCTGCGGTTCTGGGCGATGGTGTTCTCCCGGAGATACTCGCTGTCGCTGAAGGTGTTGAGGACGCGGATGCGGTAGTTGCGCTGAGACATCGTCAGGGCCGCCAGCTCGTCCTTCAGGTGCGTGTTCGGCGGGCGCCTCAGCAGCGCTTCCTCCTCCTCCTCCTCCTCCTCCTCGTTCGCGAAAGGGTCTAGCGCGCGCTCATCGTCAGATCCTTCCCCACCCGACCACTCGTGCCCTTCGTCTTCTTCGTCTTCAGCGCCAGACGCCACCCGCTTCGGGCTCCTCCTCTCTCCCTCTCCCTGCGGCCTTTTTTCCTACCCTCCGCTTGGCCGCCTTTCCGGCGATTGCACTTGAGCCGGCGGCAGGGGCAGCGGGAGCGGGGGTAGGAGTGGCAGAGGCGGCGGGAGGGGGGGCAGAGGCAGCGGGAGAAAAGGCAGGGGTGGAGGCGGGAGCAGCGGGCGTAGCGGCGGGAGCGGCGGTGGGAGCGGCGGGGGTGGAGCTAGGAGCCAGCGGCCGCGAAGCCGAAGGTGGTAGAGGAACGAGAGAGCCCATGCACTGGGTGCAGAGGGCAGGCGTGCGCGCAGGAGGACCTGGGTCAGTCAAAGAACCAGGTACGCCTGCAGATCTTGAGCCGGTAGCACAAGATGTAGGATAAAAAAACTGAACACACCTTTTTCCTCCTTCTTGCATGCGACCGGGAAGTCGGCGAAGGCCTGTAACATGGCCTTGGAACGAACCGGTGCCCACGTTGTGAAGTCGACCTCAGGATGGCGCGACATCGCGCCCTGCTGCACCCTGCCCCAGATCAGCAAAAGCCCAAGCATGAAAATCACGAAGGCTGCTTACATGGACAGGAAGATCTCGTCTTCATCGCCGTCCACGATCTCCCCCAGCAGGAGAATTCCCTTGCACTGTATCTGCGCACAAAGGCCATCCAGCGCCCGTTGCGAGATGACCTCAGCGTGGCGTCGGCGTCTGGCAGGAAGACGTCCGTCAGCTTGCGGCGGCAACTGTAAGTACAAAACACGTACTCGGCCAATTCTTCCGGGGTGCAGTCGGTCTCCCCCCTTCAGGCAGCAGTCATACGCCTCGCGCCGCTCGGCGTAGTCGTTTTCCCCGCTTGTCCCGGACGTTCTGTTGTTCCTCCTCACTCAGCTCGCCGAAATACGTGTGGGCGAGGTGGAATTTGCGGTGTAGCAGCTGCGCACGGGTCGGGGATTCTTCCTCCCCGGCCAATTCATCGTCCTCTTTCTCGAATGCGTCCATGCCCTCCACGTTGTCCTCTTCCTCGTCCGCGTCTTTTTTGTACGCGTCGCGATAGCGCGTGCGGAGCACCTCGCCGTGTTGGTCATCCTGCCACAAGACCCAAGGTAGCTGCACACGGCGAGGGGTGCCCTTGACCATGCTGATGTTCGTCAGCCAAGCGTGGAAAGGCTCAACCTTGCGCGACTTGTCCTTTGTCTTCGCATAAGAAAACCAAGACTTCAACTTCTGCACTGACGTTAGCTGGTTCAAAAAAAAAAAAAAACATAACATTAACTGCGCACCGCTCTATCAGCTCCTCGAGCTCGCAGTTCGTTGAGCCGCTCGCTGCTGGCTGGATGCGGCTGCACAACCGCCTTTGCGCGCCCGTGCTTCCTGACCGCTGCGTTGTTTTGTTCCTTCACGCTTTCGATCTCTGCTTTATAATTCGCTTCCTCCTCGACCAGCTCTTCCTGCTCCGCAGAGTCCAAGGTCGGGTACTTTTCATCCCATGCCGGGAAGAAGGACGTCCAGAATACTTCTTTTGCGTTGGGAGCAGTGGAAATGTATCTGGGAGCGTGTTCTTGAAGAAAATCCAGAGGGGCGCCGTGGAAGTGGCCCTTGTTGCCGCGTTTGTTGTTGGATGGAGACATAATGCAAATCAGCGAGCGGTCAATGTCACGGTGACAACACGTCCGGTCACACTTTCGCCTGACCATCGACACCCTGGTCGCTCGTCGCTTCACACCTGTAGCTGCTTAACCAGAAACATGCAAGAACTGGAAGGTGAGCCACTTTATTTCCTTCAATTTATACATTCGTTTCTTTCATTTGTTTCTTCCTGCCACCCAACTCTCACCAAGGAGCAGGGTGGCATTCCTTTTTCACGTTCAGCGGCGCCGCCTAACTCTCACATCGGAGCAGGGCGGCGTCGTTTCCTGATGTCTTTTTATTAGTTCTTATCTTTCCTACTGGGCTCTCGCTAAATTCTCGCAACTAGACTTCGACCTAGGCGAACCTATCATCTGTGGCGACTTCGATCTTGAAGACGCGCTCAAGCGTGAAAATGAGGCACGCATGGCACACGAAACCAGCCACCTCGACTCCCGAGAAGAAGACCCCGACGTTGAGGAGGCGACGCCAGAAAACCCCCGCCCCACCCACCAGGTGGTGCGCGCGACACAGAATGAAGCAGCTCCCCAAGCCTTGACCAGAGACGCCAAGAAAAAAGCCAAGAAGCGGGCTCGTGACTGCGCTCAGCGCCAAGCTGACGCTGTCCAATCCCAATCCGCCATTGAGCCGCCGCTCCCTACCCCTCGTATGCTGCAAAAGGCCGCCGAATCGGAACCCATCAGCACCACCTTCTCCGCCCAGGACTTTCGTGCGACAAAGCCGCGATGGACGGGCCTGCAGACGCCTGTCGAGCACCCTTTGCTTGCTCACGCCAACGACCCCGCGTTTTTGAAACACCACATGCGCTTCATAGATTGGAAGGGCGAGTACGCGCGTCTCTGTTTTTCTGTCTCTTCTAGTGGCTGACTCACGCGCTAGCAAATGCCGCCTGATCCTCGATCGCAAGGGCCGTATCATCGGCATCTTGGTTCCCCCTCCCGTATCCCCCGACCAATGGGCGCCTGTGGTCGAAGCCGCCACCGCTGCGATGCGCGCGGCACGCGAGAAGATGTCCTTCCCTGCGCACGCATGCCGGCATCGCCGGGGAAACTTTCCCGCCGAACACGCCGGCTTCGCGTTCGGCACGGGAAGGCAAACGGTGGACAACATCAAACGGCGCTCCCAACGCAACGCAAAGGCGATGGATGAGCTGCTCGCCAACAAGAGCATCGGGCGCATGGCCGCCTATCCCATCCGTACGTGGGCATTAGCACCACACCCGACGGGTTCTTATCTCTTTTCCCAGCTGTCTTTCAGACCGCTTGCTTCAACATCTTTTCTGACTACCACCAGACGAAGCAGGCGTTACTCAAGAAAAACCCGTACTTGCACCGCACCTTCCCGCGCAGCCCGTTCTCAGCCGTCACCATCAACCTCGGCCCCGCCTCCGTATCCCCTCCCCACACCGATGGCGGCAACAAGGCCGACAGCATGTGCCTCATCGGTGCTCTTGGCCGCTTCGACGCCGACCAGGGCGGGCACCTCGTGTGCTGGGATTATAATCTCATAATTTGTTTCCCCGCGGGGTGCAGCGCTCTCATCCCGTCTGCCGTCGTCACCCATTCCAACACCCCATCCAAGACGCCGAAGAGCGCTATTCGCTTATCCAATACTCCGCCGGCTCCCTCTTCCGCTGGGTTGCTAACGGCCACCAGTCTGACCTGGACTGGTACGGCTCCGCCACCCCCGAGGATATTGCGCAGCGGGAGGAGGATCGCAAGGCTCGTTGCGCGACCGCTCTGAAGAAATTCACCCTTTGGAAGGACCTCAAGGTCAAGAATTTCAGCGGCCGGAGTCGGGTGGAGGTTTGGGATGAGGGCGATGTTGCCGATTTCAGCGACTTGACGGAGGAGAGCGAAGGGGAGCAGCCGCCGCCCAAGAAGAAAGCGCGCCGTTGCTGATGTCACGTAGTTTTTGAATAAAAAAATCACCGTTCGATAATTTTCTACCTCCGTCGTGATTTTCTGGGCCAGCGCCTAAGTTTTCCGAGGAAGCGCCCGAGATGATGGCTAAATCTCATTCGCGCGGCCTAACGGACCGTCCTCGGAGTTCCCCGAGCTCTGTTCTAATTTTCCATCTTCAGCTCTTTATGCTCGGTTTTCAAGCTGATCTCAATGCCTATAAGGTATGGCTAGTCTTTCTTAACTTCATCTCCGAATTATACGCAAAACCGTTCCACCTGGAATATTTATTTTTCCAAACAAGCCCGCTGTGCGCCAAAATTTCAACCCCAAACCAAGTTTCGTTCATAGGGCGACTCATCGAGCTCGTAAAAATGGGAGAAAATACTTAGAGGACATCTAGACTATGTCCTTACAACATGTATCAATATTAATTCATTACTCGAAGGTGAGCGTACAATATGTGTGTCGAGGTGTATATAAAGCAAGGCTGAAACTCAGTTTCAACACAAACTATGAGCGCAACTTCGTGTTTTTGAGACCTCTTTCATTGCGTACGGCTTATGAGCTGCAAAGACCCCACTTCAAACGATATATTCAAGGTATATGATGCTCTAGTTGTGCTGCCAATGCTTTCATCTGCCACCTTCCGCCTTGTACACCCCGAGATTCGCAAAACACCTCGAAAAATGTTGATTTTCAAAACGTTTCAGAATCTATCTATTTTGATATATTCTTTTCAGAACATTAATAGCACCCCAAATGTGCCTGCGCAAAGAGGTTTGAGCTCAAATGAGGCTGTTATTAGCGTCAACATTGGTGTGATGTCCGCCCATGTCCCACATTACGCTGATAATCATTCGCCTTCGGTAGTCCTCAAACAGCTTCGATATGTTCTCATGTGATGTCTGCAGGATATTCGAGGCGCTTGCACGCGCAGGGACGAAGTTGAGGTGCGGATTCTGGATTTCTGCTATTCCTGTCATTTCACATGAAATAAATTCCAATCAAGCGCCATACCGGCAGGGGACATAGATATGATACCCATACACATGCCTAGGCAGCTACTAAGGTGAAAGATGAGAACATACCGGCTTCTTTGCTTCAAAAACCTGGGCGCTGCAGACAGGGGCTTTGTTTTTCCATTTTGGGACACACCGTTGTCTTGCTTTCTTCCATCATCACGGCGGCGCCATGGACCTCGAACACGCATTCAACAGCCTCAAACTCACCCCCGACCTGACCTTCTTTCATCCACGGAAAGGTTTCGAAGACAAGCGTGGCTCTGAGAGCTTTGATTTTTACGTTGTTACACGAGGCCGCGTCCCCGGAATTTACACGCACTGGTGCGTGTTTTTTTCGTTATTTCAGACTTGCTCTGAGAATACTACAGGGAGGACGCCTCCACTCAGGTCACCCGCTTCAAAGGCAGTGTTCACAAGAAGCACACCGGGTAGTTGGCAGCTACGCAGGCTTGGGATGCCGCTCGTCGTCCGGATGCCACCCCATCCCCGAGCCCGACTACCCCCGTCACATCTAGAGTGCGAGCTGCTCAGGCTAACAAGCAGAGCTCCGCTTCTGCACCACCCACTCCTGGCGGCTCTAGGCGCCTTTTGTACGTATGTTCTCGAGGCACAGATACTACAGTTTACCCCGACTCGTGCGTCCTCGTCCACGGCCCCACTTACCAAGTGTAACCCGCTGCAGACGGCAGGGTTCTTCTGCAGTGCGTCGCGGTCTTGCGGATGCCAACTTTCGGAAGCTTGAGGTCACCTCGCGCGTCAGCGACGCCCTTCGCCATGCTACAGATTCGGCGCTGGAGGTCTACAATATTTCCGATATTGAAACCGACTAGAGGGCTTTAGGGGATGCATCGCGATCGCGTAAATTCTATCTTTGGTTTTCCATCTAGTACTAACTTCTTATGTCTACTCAAGTAGTACTTGTAATTTCGTTGCGTCTCACAAATCAATCGATATCTTGAATCATCTATGCCACGTGACTGTCTGCATCAACATTGACTCTGAGACATGAGCAAACGCAAGGCGAATGGCGGCCTCAGCAACTTCAGAAAAAAGCCCAATATCTTCTCCCTTCAATCCTTTGGTCACACGCTGCGAGATTCCGCGACCCCACCCACTGCTCGTGCAGGCAATCTATCGGCAGACGGGCGCCGCGCCGATGTCCAATTCGTTCCACTCAGGCAAGAGTCTCACAGGGGCGAATCTTCTGACCAGCCGGCGAATCAAGACAATGAGGACGATTGGCAGGATCTCCCGGGCGAAACAACGGGCTTTGTAAATTTTGTGACGGCTCCTCGAAAAAGAAAATGGTACACTTCGACTGTGAGTTTTTTCTCTGAATACCTTACCCGCGTGCTGATTGCTTTACCCAGGATGACAACCTGCGGTATTGGGTGGAGAATTTCCGAGACGCGTACCTACGGGTGCTGGTCACTCGCGAGGGCCCCATGGGGCAGGAGGGCCTGTGCCCTTGTGGGCAGGAGCAGGCGAGGTATCGCTGCACGGAGTGCCATGGCGTAGGGATGCTGTGTCAAGGGTGCATTGTGAAGGAACATCGGATGCGGCCTTTGTGTCGGATCGAGGTGCGTGTCGCGCTGCTTGATATGCGCGCGCCGGTTGACAGATGGGACAATCCATAGGCATGGGGCGGCAAATTCTTTGAACGGCGCGAGCTGAGGCAGCTGGGCTTAAGGGTGCAGCTCGGCCACCCGGACAACGCGCCCTGCCCACGTGTGCAACAAGGCCGCGAGAAGTTCGTGGTTATCGCCCCCAACGGATTTCACCATGTCGCCGTCGACTTCTGCGGGTGTCGGCTCAACGGTTCCCAGCATCGCTGGGAGCAACTGCTCTCGTACGGATGGTTCCCCGCGACGCCGGACGCCCCCAAAAGCGCCATCACAATCCCTGCGCTCAAGTTGTTCCACGCTGTCAGCCTTCAGGGCAAGACGACCGTGTACCATTTCTTCAACGCTCTGGCGAAGATCACGGACAACACGGGCAGTAAGGCGTTCAAGGTGAGTTTTTTAAATAAAACTGCGAGGGCTCTGGCCTGACGTAGTGGTGTGGTAGCATCGGTATAAGCTGGCGCTCCGTGCCGTACGCGAGTGGCGCAACCTGCGTGCTCTGAAGCGCGGGGGCATGGGGAATGACCCCGACCGACGCGCTTCGGAAACGCAGGATGGCGAGCTCGCAGTTGAGTGCATTGCATGCCCCAAAGTCGGGGTGAATCTTCCGGAAGGGTGGGATAAGGCGCCGCCGGAGAAGAGGTATGTCCTTTGCTTGCTCGCTCCACCCCGCGCTGATGTCCCACAGATACCTGTACGCGCTCTTCTGGGCCATGGACGCATGCTTTCGCCTGAAGGGCAAAAAAATCTCGAGCTGGGCCGCAGACCCGAGCATTCAAGACGGATGGGCGTATTTTACCACCTGGAGAGCTTATGGAGATTTTGTTAAGACCTTGGGCGATCAGAACGAGGTATGCAGCCGCCGGTATTGTACTCGTTGTTTTATGGCTGACGGACCGGTGTTATGCAGATGAGCACATGTACCGGTCTAGCAGCGTTGGACCATGCGAACACCAAATATGCGCAAGGGTACCGCGCGACGGGCTGCGCAATGGTGACTTGTGGCCGCCACAAGGTGGTGGCCAAGAACGGGGTCGGGGACTTGCAGGCGGGCGAAAAGTGAGCTTCCCGTTGCTTTTCATGGGGACCAACTGACGGCTGTTTCTCAGATACGGTAACATGGATTATGTGGTCGCGAGCGCCTGGCGGCACGTCCGCGGCCTCTTATTTTTTCTGCTATCCTACGACATTATGTGTCAGTGGTCGAAGAACTTGAAGGAATGCCTCTTAAAGCTCCCGCCCGCCTTGCGTTTCCACATCGTCCAATACGTCGTCAAATATGTGATCCCCAAGCTACACATCCTCGGCCATCTGAAATTTTGCCAAGATCTTTTCTCGTTGTTGTATACCCTGGGCGCCGCGCAGGCCGATATGGAAGGCATCGAGCGGATTTGGTCGTCCAGCGGGCTGATGGGGGCGAGTACACAGGAGATGGGGCCAGGGTCGCGCCAAGACACGTTGGATGATTTTTGGCACCACTGGAACTGGGGTAAAGTTGTCGGAATGGGTGCGTACCTCCTGCGCAACATCTGCATGCTTCGCTCACCTAGCTTTCAGGCCTGACTCTTCGAAAGCGGTTCCTCAAGGCGCAGAAGGAGCTGACGCGTCAACAAGACGGTCTGCTTGAATTCATCGCGGAGCAGCGAGACAATGTCGCCGCATGGAAAAAGGCGGTGGAAGATTTCGAGACGGGAGAGTCCCTTGTTAACCCTTACGAGCTGCCGCAGTCTGGTGCGTACTTCTTTTGGCTTCACGGTTGCGGGCGCTGAGACGGTTTTCACCTTAGGCCCATCGCTGCGGGACATTGAGTTAGAGCTCGTCCGCGAGGAGCAAGAAAGGGAGCGTTCTTCCGAGGGGGCCGCAGACGCCGGTGAAGATACCATGGCCGGATACCTGATGCTGGGGCTAGAGATCGAAGGCCAGCAGTGAGTCATTCTTCTTCTTGCCCCTCATGCGGCGAGCTTAGCGTTGTGCAGGCGCCAGCTCTCTGCTGATCTGTTAGCAAATCGGTCGCCCACAACCAAAGAGCTGACGGATTTCGTGACTCGCCGGACGCGGATTGCTCGCCAAGTGAAGAAGCTCCGGTCGATGCAGCGCAAGTACTCGCCTGGCGCGCTGCAACACCTAGCAATCGCGGGAGATGTTGCGGAGAGCCTCGAGGCTGAGAGCATGCCCCTCCTGTTACCATCCGCGCTCACGACGAGCGAGAGCCTCCCGCCTCTTTCGGCCCCCGAGCTCGCTGCAAGTGAGGCACGTCTTCGAGACGCACAGTGTAGCGGTAGTTTGGACCTGATCCGGCACGGCCTCAGCGTCAAGAAACGGCTGCAGACTTACAAGCAACTGAATGCGCGACGACAGCATCAGAACACCCGGTCGAGATCGCTCCTCGACATGCAGCAGCGGAAGGTCGATGTGGCTGCCGCAACCTACCGGAATGCGCGCAAGGCGCGCCTTGCGCTAGCCCACGTCGCGGGGAACACCAGCTGGCGTGCGCTGGAGAAGGCGGATCTTCGGCTGCTCGAGGATGAGGAAGAGGCGAAGAGGAAAAAACAGCGCGCAATGAAGGGGAAGCGGAAAGAGGTGGCCCAAGTGAACGAGGAGGGGGAGATTCGAGGCGTTCCCGGGATGGGTGAGAAGGAGCGCCTCATTTCCTGGATTTGGCAGGGTGCTGGGTATACGGGCGGGGTTATAGGGGAAAGCCTGCATGAAGGGGTGCGGGTGGAGTGGTCCAAAGCCTACGCGCGCGTCCGGCGCTGGCGCGAAGAGCTGCTCCTCCTCCAAGAGGAAATGGCCCGCTGCCTCCGCACGCTCGAGTGGCAGGCGGGTGTGTGGGATCAGCGAGCTGCGCCTGGCCACTACAGCGGATCAATTGTCTACGGCTGGGCGCATCAGCAAGGCGCGATGGCTTTTGCGGCGAGGCAGGCGGCGCTGCGGCGCAAGCTGGCCAACCGTTTCCGGCGGCAGTGGTGGGAGCTCACGGACGCCTTCCAAGGCCCGCAGGCAGCGGACTCATCGGAGTCGTCAGGAGGCGAGGAGCCGGATGCAGGCAGTGGGCTCGGCAACGACAACTCAGATGATGACGAGGGAGACTCTGAGGTGGAGCCCGCGGCCCCGGCAGCGGATGGGGAGCGCGAAGAGGGCAAGGCGGAGGAAGGGGATGAGCTGGCAGCGAGGAGGGTCGAGATGAATGCGCTGCTGGCCATTCAGAGCACCTCGCTTAGCCAGTATGATGAGGTATAGCCCGTGCACGCTTTTTTGGATTTTTTTTACAGTATTTCTGGATTTTTTTTACGGGGTTTCTGGATTCTCCGGTTGTGCCCGCTTGCTGCCCGTGTCTTCCCGTACTGTTCCGAAGCTGTGTGCTTTTTGTTCCAGCGATTCCGGTGCGCGGCCGGAGGCTAGCCCCATTGAATAGGATCACAGCAATTTATATTCCATTAAATGTTTTGATTTTGCCCCCCTGGGGTAAGGAACCGGACCACAATCAGTTCGGGAGGCGCAAAGCGAGAAAAATAATATTACGTGGCAACGGATAGGCATATCAGTGCCTCTGCGGGGGTAGATAATGGTTAACATGGGCTTTTGCAAAACGCCTGGTTGCTAATATTCATGCTTTTTGCAAAATCCCTACTGGGTCTAGTGCTCACAGACCAGCGAGCCGGTCTCGCCACCATAGGTATTACCGTGTCGAAAGAAATTCGGTTCTGAAAGAAGACTGCGTCAGCCTGGACGATACTCATAGAATGTGAAACCGAATCGCCCCACCATAATACCCAATCCGAAGCAGCACTGTCCACGCTCCGACCGTCTCTAGAAGGCCGTCACCTGTGGATTGACTGTCAGTGTCAAATTGCCCGAGTCGTTCCTGTGGAAAGGAATTGTCAACCGAGGGTGAAGATATAGAGGCGACCCGAGAATCCACCGCCAACAGAACAACCCCACCCCCTCACCACCTCCCCACCACAAACACTCTCCGCTCAGATCGTCTCCCCCCACAGCAGGCGAAACTTGGGCTCCAAGTTGCGCTTTCACTTGGGGCTGCCAGCACGTCCGAAGATATTCGCCAGGTCGAGGTACTGAACGCCATGGGCTGGGGTGAACTGTTCATTGGACTCTGCAACAATTAGACGATAGGTCTCGAGTCTGGGTACGTTGGTGGAACAGGGGGATTCGGGGGAGGGCGAAAGCGTGGCCTTCCGGGGTTTTCGGGACCGGCTAAGACAGTTGATTGGGTAAAGGTTTCATCCAAAGACATCGTCGCCAAGATCGTCGCGTCAATGCTAGTCTCTCGCAGACAGACGCTTCAATATAAACTGATCTCGTCCTCGATAAGGTAGCGGACACACATCATCGGTTGCCCCACGTGATCACAGTGTGACATACCATATTGGGAAGCCGATGGAGAGAAAACACGATAATTAAACCTGAAGGAGTAAAATAAAAAAATTGGCCCAACAGTTCTCTGGGGATCGGTCCGCCATTGCCTCCTTAGGTCAAACTTCGGTAAAATATTCAGAATTGGGCGACTAGTGTCCAAAATAGGTAGTCAGTCTACCTGAGTGCGAGGCTTGAGCACGCGCATTGCAAAGTTTCTTTGGCTGCTGAGCCTTGTAAATTTTCCAATGGCAATCACCCAATATTCTCTTCATGCCCTTCCCCAAAAAATCGATACGAGACCGGCTGAGCTGCCTGAACAGCTGTTTGCCCTCACCCAAGAAAGCCATCAAACGCGTCGCGGCGATCACGTTGAGCCCTGTCAAACGCGTCGAAAAGAAGTGCCGGCATCGTATGCTCCCTCCGAGCTTCAAAAGGGACATGCTGGCGGCTGGAATCATGCGAGGAGGCAACCCAAATGCAGGTTTGTAGAAAATTAGCACTATAATCAACTCTCGTCTCTCAGTTTTGCACGGATTTTTTTGAGAAAATTTGGAATTACTCTCTACATATATCTCCAAAATTCTGTTGTGCCAGATTTTGGATAATCTCTCAAGGAAGCATGCAAAGGACGGTTGATTCCATTTCTGACCCAAAAAGGTAGTGTGACCGTCACTTCACGTGGGGCAACCGATGATGTGTGTCCGCTACCTTATATTGTATGATGGTAAGAGGCCGGCAAGCAGCGGGGCACAAACAGTAGAAGAATTCATGGACACATTTTGTAAATTACAAAGAGCAGAGTGGTCCAGAAGACGCCGCTCGTCGTCGACCTTCGGTCGACTCCTCGCGGCGGCTCGTACTATCATTAGCCTACCTTTGCAAAAAAATTGATCTATCGTTCGCAATTTTGAGTCAAATGCCTTAAGAAAAAGATGGTATGCTTATACATCCTGGATGAGCCTTCTTATGTGGTTTCTAGAGCTGACGACGGGGATGGGAGTCCAAAGGAAAATTGAGAGTCAATTTTTGATGAAATCCATCAGAAATGATGGTCTGCCAATTTGGCGGGCCATCATTTTTGAAGGTGGGGTTTTGAGGTTTTCGACTCGGCAACATCGTGGCTTCCTCTACAGGTCACCAATATGCCTGAAAATATTCAAGTAAAAGATTCATATGTATGGCTCTGCAAATCCCAAAATTTGCAGAAATCCGAGGTGAGATGCTCGCACACAATGCCCATCAAAAATATTTTGCAAAGGTAGGCTAATGCCTCTGACCACGGGCTTTGATAACACGTCAGCTTGATTTCAAATCTCGTCACGCTTTTGACGGCATTCTTGCACATCTAGTGCACAACAGTACTAACGTACTGTTTGTGAACGTCAATGCCGTGACCCGTCCAAATGCGGCCCGGGCACCGCCATTGCCCAACGAAACTCAGTTCAAAATCCACTGATGCGGCATATGCAACATAGCATGCGGACAAGTACGACGCTCTCTGAGCTGTTTCCGAGAGGTCTTCAGACGCTGTCGAGGTCTCAGATGTGTGAGCTCTCACTGGCTTCAAAGTTGTGGTTTTTGAAATATCTTCCTAGCTATATACACAGGTCCACTGCTTTTACGAAAAATCGTCAGCTGGTCTATAAACCAATCTAATAGCTTCCCAAAAAAGCAGTGGACCATAAAGGAAGATAATTCCCCATATTTGTGCAAGTAGAGACTCTCAGGTAGTGGTCCGCTGGCTTGGCTTGACTTGCAACTTTGGCTTGCAAGCCACCGGCTTTGGCCTGAGGCCTGAGATTCTCGAAAGCCCTTAGCTACGGCTTGGCTTGGCTTGGCTTCGGCTTAAGCTCCAACTGAACTTTTTTACCCGCACTGTAGAATATGTTGGACCACAAAAAGCACTTGAAATTGCTTCTGAGAGTGTTTACAGAAGTCTTCATCCAGTTTCGGGCCACCTACATGTGAAACTGAACCCGATTCGACATCTTATCAAAATTACGAAATTGGTCTCGAAATTGAGAATCTACAGGCCACAGTTATCGTATGATGCTACCTGACATCGTTGTGAGTCAATCTTCCAAGAGAAAATGCATACTGACTGTAATTTTCCATACCAGGGGTGATTATTTTGTACGGTAGTCGAGCCGCGGCCCAAGCTACGGCTTGCGGCTTCCCAACCCTCAAGCCAAAGTCAAAGCCGTTCCCAAG
Organism: Mycena olivaceomarginata; assembly: GCA_029378375.1. Taxonomy (NCBI): domain Eukaryota; kingdom Fungi; phylum Basidiomycota; class Agaricomycetes; order Agaricales; family Mycenaceae; genus Mycena; species Mycena olivaceomarginata. The sequence goes on along the minus strand of JARKIC010000639.1, from coordinate 6,928 downwards.
CCGTGGCTTTGGCTTGACGGCTTAACGGCTTCAAGCCAAGCCAGCGGACCAGCCAGGTGGACATCCGGCGTGTGGTGGAACACATCATTCCCCGAACAGGAATGCCAAGTCCCGGGACACTATTCATTTTTTCCTTACAGAACTCGTTCGAACTTTGACTTCGTTCATCATTGAAAATCATCATCATAACAGGAGAGCGTCGAGTAAAATGAAACACGTATCAAGTTAGCGTAAACCAATCAATCTCGGGCTCCTTTCTCTCCCAACCTATCCACAGTCCCATCTGGATTCAACTTGACCGCGACTTTCTGCGTGCTGGCTCGCGCGGGCCACGGCGCGTCGAAGATGGTGTCGAGTTGCTCCAGTGTTCGGCCCCACCTGTTGAAATGAGATGAACAAGTGAATTAGTAGAAATATGAACGAGGGCAATAGTCGACAGACCGTCTCGACACCCAAAAAGTACCACAAAACAGAGGCGATAAGGTCCCAGGCGACAAAACTGGCAATAGGATCAGAACTCCACAAAAAATGCGGGACGTAGCGTTGACAACTTACACAAAGTAGTATTTCCAGCTGAGGTTCTTCAACCCGACGCTATTGGCGAAGGTGTTGATAAACCTGAGATCCGGTTCCGTTGAGTAACTAACCAAAGCACGGACAAGAGTTGAAAGCATACCCTGCAATATTGGAAATCAGGATGTGAACTGCACAATACAAAGCCGTGAGCGGGCGTAAAGGGCAGACAGCAAGAGATGAGACACACCTGCCATTCCCTTCGCGCGCATGTCCTGGCTCATAACCCTGGGCGACAGATTAAATCAATATTTCCGTGTTAAGGGAGGATCATGAGACTCACTCCGCACAATATAACGCCTGTAGAGGCGTGTACGTGAAGGCGTAGATAATTCCAAACAGGAAGATGAACGCAATGGAGGCATGAGCGCCCGCGACGTTGGTGTTCCCCTTCGTGCCGTCTACGTTTTCGTCAGAAAATGCAAGTCGAAGATAATTTGAACGCACATTTTGGACGACAGCGCAGCGACGGTGGCGAGCATACACGCGAGGACAAACGAGCCGATGAAGAGGCGGCGTCGGCGGCCAATCTTATCTGTCAGTGCTGCGCCCTATGCATGGGAATACGTCAGTCGATTGCGGCAGTTGGTTTGAAGTCCTCCATGTACACTGAACGCCCCGAAAGCGGAGAGGATCGAGTTTGCAAAATTGCTTTAGGTTGAATCAGCAAGAGAAGAGACGGGCAGCTGGTGCACACACTAGACGAGCTGTGTATGGGTGGAAGTAACACCGGCGTTCTCGAACACAACCGGTAGGAAGTAAGTTATCAACTGGTGTGATGATCGTTTAGATCGGACAAGTTATTCCAACAAGCGACTACGCACCCCGTTACCGGCCAACTGTCCGTTGACACACTGAGAATAGCCGTTCAGCACCAGTTTTCACAAAATGGCTGGAGAACTCGAACGTACCATGAGCGCAAGACAAACCATGCGCCATCCTGATACAATGAGTGCTGTGTGAGTATTCTTTAAAGCCCGAACGTACTGTGGTTGCGAGTCCGGAATAAGACGCGGTAATCCCAGAACTAGTCAAGTACTGAGCATCATCATAACCACCAAAAGCACAGAAACTCACGGCGTCTTCACGCTTGACCGCGATTTGCTCTTGGAATTCCTTCATTTCGAGCTGCAAACATGATAATGAATAACCTATATGCCACTGGATGAGTCCGTTATGTACCTCGATAACGGCGTTCGACTGTCCGTCATTGGAGTGATAGTCGATCAGAATCTGGCGGGCCTCCTCGGTGCGGCCGCGCGAAATAAGCCACCGCGGGGATTCGGGCAGGAACCAGACGCAGGACATCACGATCAACTGGGTATGAGGGAGACTGAATGAGCCGTGAAGACGGAAGGGAAATAGTAGCTGACGTACAGGAGGCACGATCTGCAGAATGAGAGGAAGCCGCCATGCCCAGGTTGAGCTCATCTTCTGGGTGCCAACCATCGCGCCTGTTGCAGGGATGGACCCAATAAAAAAGCATCTGGAAATAAATCAGCAGGAAGTAGCGAATCATGGGCCAAGCGCGCACGAATTATACATCGCTCCTAACGCCCACGCCATTGGGGCGGGGCCAGTTCTGTTACCCATGTCGGCGCTCTGGTATGTCATTTCGTGAGTCGGGATGCAGTAATGTTCGAAGACGACACACGCTGTGGTGGATATCGCTATCCCGAAACCAAGCACAAACTGCGGATACAAGTCAACCAAAGACCGAGAAACAGAAACACAGAACGCACGCGACCGCCAATAAAAGCCTCGCGGGACTGTGCGGTAACGCTGACCACCGAGCCAACAAGGATGAACAGTCCCCCCTACATTCGATCCGCTCAATTATTTGAGGGCGGACAGAGAAATACCGACATACCAGGAACATTCCGCCACGTCGGCCGTACTGTTTGGATTCTCTTGATCTAGATGCTATAGAATTGACAAGCCACGTACCACTTCTGTAGCGGGACCCGCAAACAAAGCACCAACGCAGTTTCCTGTCACACTGCAGCAGCGTAAGAGAGCCGCAAGATGGGACGAGGACCACAAACTATATCATGAACACGATGCCCCTGCCCGAAGTAAGTATTACAATGCATGTCACGAAGAGTTTAAACGCGCACGCACCGTTGCCTTTCCGCTAGACTCGTAGTTGAACTTCATATCACAGTCAAAAAAGGATAAAGGACAAGATTCACGACGCACATAGTGCAAGTACTGAGGCATCGCGTTGATCCCGCCCATTAAGCTCCCATCGAAGCCTGAAGAGACAGCATTCAAAAAGCCGACCATCACAATGAAATACAGCTGTGTAAATCATTAGATATGAATGAGGTGAAGCGTAGAACAAGACGAACCATGAAGCTGCGGCGACTGAAGCCCTTCAAATCCGACTTGACTATTGCGGCCTTCAAAGCGGGATCGTAGACTTCAGCGATGCTTTCCCCATCTGCAGCCGTGTCGGGTCCAGATTTGACATCATCCTCAAAGGACTCCTTCGTCTTCTCGTTGTTGTGGGAAGACATGGCGGCAGAGTCCAAATCAAGCTCCACTTCGTGCGGTCTTATACGCCGCCGCCTAAAACGCCGTCGATAACAGAATATAGCCGGCGGTCCGTGCGGTCCGCATATATCGGTGTTATCTGTTTTCACACGATAGGCAGGCGGGGGACTGGCGGTGCGGAGTAATTTCATTTGAAAGTTGAAACGGCTTATCTTCTGTTGAGTTATGAAGCAGAATGAGTCATGAAGTCTCGAGCATTAACAGAGAATTTTTTGAGACTACATTACAAAGTGAGGATCGATATCATCGTGTGGATGTAGATAGACGTGAGTGCTATTCCAAGCGAGTTCCAAGCACCCACGTTGGGTGGTAAATTCGAACAAGAGGCTCTAGTGTTTCTGCTCGAAGCCCCTGAATTAATGGGTGAAACCTCTGGCAGGAAGTCCTCACCGACATTCGCGGAGATGCTGGACCGGGTTGGCCGAGAAAACAGTGAGCCGTAAGAAACATAGATTCAACTAACACAGGTAGAGGCATTTTACCAACTACTCTCGGACCGGTATCGGTTGGTTTCATGATTGTGGTGATCGTCAAGTTGCCTGCGGTGTCGGCGTCTTCCAGGTTAATACTGGCATCATTCCAAGTCGGCGTTCTGACTCAAAGACCATTGAATAGATGTCGCTCTCCCAGGGAGTTACGCCCAAAATATTACCAAGAATCGGAACAGATTGGCAATTGAGTGGCGCTACGAAGCCCGCTGTAAACGGACTCGGTTCCCAGGGCAGACCGCGGTAAGCGTTCGATGTCTTTCGGAAGTTGATGTGAAGAAGAATCTTCATTCAATTCACGTCGGATATTTTTGGTTTGAAGATTCACCTTCGGTGTTCTCGGCGAAGTGTCCGCGGGGGGCGGGCGACACCACTAACTGCAGGCGCACGAAATAGTAGGAATGCCTCTGCGAGAACGCTGGACTTCCGCTTCGATTGCATCACATACAATTAAAATTAGTGGCCTGGGCGAAGAATTGCTAGTATGGCGGGGACAGCACAAATTACCGTATCTTAACACGAATGCTACAAACGAAATATATCTGGCCAGCTGCTCTAGCCCTGAAATGAATATATAAAAAGCAATAAATATAAGGAATGCGAACAGTGGACGACCTTACCCTATATCCAAACCTCGGACCCTTTTTCCGACTTGAGATACGATAGAAATATGCATGCCCCGAGCAATTAAATCTTGGAAACACAAATGGTTGATGCGGAAAGCAGGAGGGATCAAGAGGTCGATGTCGTCGTCGTCCCCTTGATGACATCTCCACTTCATCTCGAAGGAATCCAGTGGAGTGCCTCTTCTGTTCCGCCCAAGCTCAATGGCATCCGCCAAATCCCCATATTTTTGAGCACAGGATCCTTGGCGAGCGAGGGAGTAGATAGGAGATTCCCAACCGGAATTGGAGGCCGGATCGCGATCTCGGAGCATCTGCAGACGATCCGACATCCTTGCGACAGGCAAGTCGGAAATTTCGAGAACAGCGAGGTCGAGGAGGAATAGGAAACCGTGAAGTATGTGTGAATGCGAGTTGCGCACGGAGAAGTGTGACAAGAGAGGGCGGGAACGCGATGGGAGGGATATGAATTCCTCGTGGTGGGAGCCACCGATTTGATGCAAGTCCAGTCCTACCAATGAGGGGAGCGTCATGATGGAGAGTATATCGCTGCACACCCTGGATTAAGTCCCAGGCCTCGATTAACTGCGATTTTACACTCGACCAGCGAGACGGTCACAATCGTCCCAGTTCAGCCCCTCTGAAATGTGTGAGCTGTCTCCATGGGAGAAAACATTTGCAAGATAACGGCACGCAATTTTGGTGCGTGCTCGAACGCGACCACCGTATTTCCACCACTGGCGCCAGATGTATTGTTTCGAGGGCAGGAAGTCGGTGGAGATTGGATTCGAACTGCTCCGATGTTAGATCACTGTGCGGGATGGAGAGGTGTACATCCCGCCATTGGCCTGAGTGGGTCAATATTGGCAAGATCGTCGACGGTAAAGTGGGAGCGAGATGTACCGCATTTCTGTACAGCTAGACGGACGGAGGAAACGATCCTGCTTTTTCGATCCAATGTACAAATTGCCTCGACGCCACCACAGAATATTGGGACCAGTCGCCGAGGTATATCTAAAATTCGGCCCAAATCTTTGGCGTCTCGAATGCCACGGATATCCAGGTTCGCTAAATCTGTGACAAAAGCAACAGGGTAGGAAGTCTGTGGCGGCTGAAATTGAGAATGACTCGGGATCCGAAAAATCTCGGAGACAACAATTGACGAAGATTTCTGTGATCTCGAAAGGCAGGCGCACAATTGAGTAATTGAGAGACTGGAGCTTTTTGCTGCACGATCTCGCTCGGTTTTGAGCGCGGCGATCTGGGCGTCGATTTACTGTAGATATCGTAGCTATTGATTTGTCTCAATCTGTGCGCCTGGTGTCAATGATCAGTTATTGGCTCGATACGTGAAGATACTTGTGTCACGTTCTGAGGGGACGCCGTCCAACAATTGAGACAATCGGTGCCAGTGGCTTTTCGTTCGGTGGTGGCGCAAGTCAAGCCTCAGTTCGGAACAAGTTCGGAGTTGTGATCGGACGTCGGCCGAAGACTTTCACCCAAGTTGAACATTGGTTGAACAATATTAATGACTTTCAGCTAATAACATCAGTAGCGCGCTCCGCGGCAGAGCCCACTAACTGTGGCTTATGAGATATAAGTCTGTACAGATCCACCCACAATGCATTACAATTCACAAAAATCAAGGACTCACGGCAAACTCGCGGCACATATTGAACAACAGTGCCGTGCCCGTGCGAACTCCCATCGACGCGATCACGGCCAGAGTGTAAGTCGGGCTGAGCAGCCAAAAGCAGCTGTTGCCCTGACGGGTGCCTCTAAAGTTGTCCTAAACGGTCCTGTTTCTATTTGCTTCTGTGCCTTTGGAAAGAATTTTATTTAGGTAAAGCCATTGGGTTGAACTTACCTCATTCACGAGTTTATAGTAACGAACATGGTGTTCAAATTATGCATATCGGAGTCGTGCGATATTATTTACGGCCCGGGGGGCGGGACAGCAGGTACGACGAACTTCTCTTCAAGCATCTCATCAAATTTCAAGTTTGAGTACAATTTTGAAACCTCTACTTAAGTTGGTCTAATCATCACGGTCGTGCTGTCGGCCTTGCCGTTTGCAACCAGCCGGTGACTACATCAGCAATCCCTGATTTTTGCCGTATTTGCCGTATTTGCTGTATTTCTCAGGCCGTTTACGTAGATCTACGTATTTGTCTGTATTTCCGGCCATCCTACTAATTTGTCTGTAGTTCAGGCCATCCTACATATTTGTCTGTATTACAGGCCATCCTACGTAGTGGCCTGTATTACAGGCCATCCTACGTAGTGGCATGTATTACAGGCCATCCTACATAGTGGCCTGTATTTCAGGCCATCCTACGTAGTGGCTTGTATTTCAGGCCATCCTACAGAGTGGCCTGTATTACAGGCCTCCCTCTGTATTGAGCAATCCATCTTTCATTTTGAATGCATAACCAAGGCAATGTATTCATGAAGGTACATGGTTGTTTTGAGTCTATATACTTTCTTCCCTTCCCTCCCTCTCCTGGACGTTTTCCTCCGAGTGTTTTTGCTAAACAATGCGCACAGGCCTCGCCTCACCCTGGTACCAGCATCCGCTCATGGTGGGTAAAGGAGCGGAAGGAGAGTAGAATGCTAAATAAGTACGAAATCAGTCACCGACGTGGCGATTCCGTTCGGTATCAGTCACGGGTCTTATGTCGCGTGTCC